>APFE030258505.1:0-110340 GCA_000404065.3 Pinus taeda
GAATAAAGAGCAATGTGTTTCCTTTCATCTCCATGTGAAATAATCATGCTTCCTGATCTGCATCCTATGAGGGCATCAACGGTAGCTAACCATGGTCTGCCTAAGTTTAGAGGATGTCCTCCCAAATCTGTTTTTGGTTTCAAGATAAGGAAGTCAATAGGATACTCCCATGAATCCAAAGAGACTATGATATCTTCTAATATTCCTTCCGGAACAACTTTAGATCTGTCTGCTAGTTCTAAAATTGTAGAAGTTGATCTAATATTGTTTAAATGCAGAGTTTTCATTGTCTCCATTGTCATTACATTTATAGCTGCTCCCAAGTCTATTAATGTGTTTGGAAATGAAAAATTATTTATTGATATAGTAACCATAGGGATACCAGGATCAATATATTTCTCTACAATAGTTTGTGTAGACATGAGGCTTGCTAGTTTACCAATGACTTGGATTGTAGTAGGATCCTTCTTCTTTTTCCCTGATTTCTTAATGCATAATTCCTTTATTGTTTTAGCATATATTGGTATTTCTTTAATTGCCTTCAACAAAGGAATTTTTACATAGGCATTTTTTAACTCACCTAAAATATCAAATTCAAGAAGGGTTATTTCTTTTTGTTGTTCCACGAACCTTTCAGGATAAGGTGGTGTTTGAATTGTAATTGTTTTTCCTTTCTGAATTTGTATTTCAGTTTGTGATGTTTCAAGTGATTCTCCTTGTTCAATTGGTTCTTTTGTGATTGGTGGAGAATCCTTTTTAAGCACCTTTCTAGGCCTTAAATGGACATCATTTAGAGGAAGAATAGAATATGTCAGAAAATATGCTGCTTCCTCTACAATGTATGCAGACTTGTCCACTTTATTATTCGGATTTGCCACTAGTTGGGCTGGTAATTGAGTTGGTCTGGGTTGGTTTGAGGGTAGCTGTAACTGTTGTGGTTGGGTCAACAATGGTGGTGGATTTTGTTGTTGAAATGGCATGGATGGTGGATATGCAGAATTTTGTTGCAAAAATGGCATGGATTGTGGATCTTGCGGATATGGAAATGGTTGTTGGTATTGTTGCTGGTAGTGCTGTTGATACTGTTGAGGTGGCTGGTTTCCATAATCATATCATCTCCAACCTTGTGTAGGTTTTTGTGGATATCCTTGTAGAGGCTAAGCTTGCCATGGCATTAGAGGGGTCCAAATATTTTGAGGTGGATAGAGGTAATTTTGTGGAGGGAATTGTTGCGGATTTTGTTGAGGCATCCTAGGTTGCCATGGTCTTCGTGGTGCTACATAATAAAAACCTTCTATTCCTAGCACTTCTTCCATTGAGCTCATTTGTAATTCTTTCAATCTTAGACAGTTTTCTATGGAATGATTTTCTATACAAAGACCACATACCTGAATATTATCCAAAGGACATTCTCTCAATGGATGTTTCTTTCTACATTTATAACAAAAGATTGCTAGAGCTTGTTCTTGTTCTCCTTTCTTCTTGTTTGCCTTTAGAACATCCACTTGTGTTCCTAATGTACTTAAGAGGTCTGTTTTGAAGTTTTACAATAAGCTTCCTATTTCATCTCTTGTTATCCCTCCTACAGTTGACTTTGCTGCTTTTGAACTTACTTCTCTTTTTCCCATTTTTGATCTTCCTCTAGAATATTTTTGACATAACTCAACAATTTCTTTGAATGGCAAGTTTAAAATGTCTCCTTTACCCATTACATTCAAAATGTCAAGGTATTCATCCCTTACACCCTTGAGAAAGATTGTTCAAATGGTTTCCTGATTTAAAGAGTGTTGTTTATATTTTTGTAGATTATATGCAAATATTTCCAAATATTCCTCTAAAATTTCATCTTCTTGTTGTGTCATTCTGAAAACATCTTCCTTGGAATCTCTATATCTACAATAAGCTTGATATTTTTTTAAGGAAGATTGATCTCATCTCATCCCAAGAATTTATTGTTTGCTCTCCTAAACCCATGAACCATTTTAAAGTTGTTGCTTTTAATGTTGCAGGAAAAAGACGAAGTTTATGAATGTCATCAGTGTATCCATATGTTCTACATATAATATCAAATTCAAACATAAAAGCATCAGGATCTTATGTGGACATTCCATAAAAATTTGGCAATACAGAAGGTGGAATATTTTTCATTTTCACTTCTTCTCCTAATATTGCACTTGTGTCTACTATTGGAAAGCCAAAGGTAGCCTCTTGATCATTACCATCTTCTTGTCTTTTCCGATCATTTTCTTGTTTTGCCTCCTCTCTTTTTCTTCTCCATTCCCGTTGTTGTCTTTCATACTCAATTCGTTGTTCAGGAGTGAAGATAACAGATCCATGTCCTTCTTCTGCCATTGATTTGGTTGTTTCAATTTTAGGTGAAGATTCAGGTTGTTCAAAGATAGGTTGATTTATAGATGGAAAGACAGGTGGTTTTCCTTTGATAATTTCCTTTTGTTTTCCTGAAGTTGATGGTTGTTTTTGTTTCTCTTCCCAAGCTAAAAAAGTTTGCCTCTCAATCAAAGTTAATCTTTGTCCAGTTCTTTGTTTTTCTGCCAATTCCTCAATTATTGGATTACCAGTAACTGGGGTGTTTGATGATCCTATCTCTATTTGTGGGGGGTTTTCAATAAATCTACCTTGAGGATCTCTATATCTAGGCATAAAGAAACATAATTAAAAAGGAATGTAACTAATGTTTTTGTTTGATTTGGAATTTATCTTTCTATTGACTATGTCGATATTTGCCTCCCCGACAACAACGCCACAATGTTGAGCTAATTTGTTTACCGAAATTAACACAATTATTTCTTATCAATCCGGGTTGTTTATGCTTTGAGGCAAGTTCACTATATGTGAAGATCAGATGTAATCAAACCTTCAAAGATAAGTTATTCAAAAGCTTAAAGAAATACATCCTACAACTCTAATTCAATTAGTTTAAAGCAGAGGAAAAATATTGAAATGGTTCTTGACTCAAGAAGTCCACCTTTGCCTCAACTACCACTTAATGAATCAGAGATTAAAACCAAGAACTTAAGATGGATAAATTGTTAATGAAATAAGCTCTTAAATTAAGATACACATAAGGTATTTCATCATAATTCATTCATCTCAATACCAAAATACCAAAATCACAATAAGAAACTACTTGCATGCAAACAAAGGAAACTAGTTTTAATTCATAATTTTGGTAGAAGGGATGCTCAACTTGAACACTTGTTTTTTTCCAACTTAATAAAGTGACAAATAAGCTAATAACTAATGCAATCAATCACCATGCATGAACCATAAAGCAATCTTAAGTAAAGCTTTGAAAAACCAGTCCTACAATAAATAGATTACAAGAAATAAAACTAGTTAACAAAGAAGTGTACTTAGCTTGGAGTGGGGACCCTCCACCCTTGCCTTTCACACTTGAGAAGTGATATCAGAAGCTAAAATCAGTCACACATCCATAGAATTGAGTAGAAAAATAATAATAGCACAAGTATTCAAATTAACTCCTCAATCCAAAAGTTTCACAGCATAAATGTATAATAAGTCAATACATAAGTCATCAAAGTTGTGGCTCTTAAATAAGAAGTCTCATGAAACAAACTGATCTATATTAATTCTAACAAACCATCTACTCTAATCCATCTATATAAGTCAAATTCACTACTCCCATCCCAAGAAATATAACCAATCCCATAGAATCTCAAAACTTCCCTATTTCTATGGGATTTATGAATGACTAGTCATGATTTACTAGCACCAAATGGGCCTAATAAAGCTTGTTCTGTTCGAACTAACCATAGCTGGCTTAGTCCTAGTTCCCAAGCTATTCATCCATGCATTCAATTCGTGCCCAAGTTTCCTGCAACCACATCAACCATAAAGCTATTACGGGAATTTTTGAATCTGCCAAATTTGCACTTAAAATCAAACTTCCATAAAAACTTTAGAAATTGAAAAGTTAAAATTAAATACCTGAATGGATATAAAATATACATCAAAATGGGATCAATGAAGTGAAAATGGTTGATATATAGATGGATTAGTAAGTTTCTTAGAGCAAAATAAGACCAAAACTAAGGCCCAACAATACCATTTTTTATTATTGTAAATATCATTGTTGAAAAACTCGTATTAGGAGCATTGTGCATTAATATACAATGTCCTAGTATCCAATTTATATTTTTTAGAACCTGTCCATCTACATGAGTGACTGCAGGTACCAGTACACCAACAAACATTTCAAGGCGATGAACAGGATGAACGAAAGGAGCACATGTAGATGGACAAGTTCACCAGCAGATGAACAAATGAAGCATGCGACGTGACAAACATGCACCTTCACAAACAAGTGAGCATGTCAAGCCTTCCAACATGAAAGCAAGGAACAACATGCTTAAGGTTCATCAAGTGAACCAAGGACCATCGAGGACTCCGCGCACTTCACCATGTGGAGGCGAAGCTATGATCGACCATGAAGACATCCATCACTCAGCAACACTATAGCTCAACATTCACTCTAGCAGCAGCACGAATGTACCAGCATTGTCATGTCAAGTCATGTCGAGTCAAGTCATGAGTCATGTTGCCCACATCTCCAATATGGGCTTGTTGTTAATCAATATGATGTAACGTGGAAGTCCAAGAGACCCACTCGAAGATAGATTCATGTAAGTCAAAACGTCATGGAAATCGAATGGTCATGAGGGTAGTCAAATAGCCACAAGGGTCAGTTTCACCCTTGGCTATAAATATCCCCCTCATTTTTACATTAAAGGACTTTTCACCTCAGCTCCTCCCACATAGCCAAGAGAGTTTGTAATATTTTCTTTGAGGAGTAAGTAGTGGTTCCACGCCCCACTGACAGGGTTAATGATGTATGGTGTAGCGATGTGTCTTTGAACTTTTGCTTAACTCAGAAGCCTATTAACTAGCCAACACATTTTCATACATGTATTGTATTTTTTGTAAGACTGATCTTTAACACTTGTAATGCATGTTGCTTTATCAATGTGTTCTACATCTGAACTAATTCATTTGTTGTAATGCATAATCTATTAATGGAAATGTGTTGTATATGTTGTTAATGATGACCTGCCCATGTCGACTGCTATGTGGACATTAGACAGACCTTTCACATGAACCTTGTTGTAAAAACCATAACACTCGTCGCGGACTGATCCGTGAGTGTTGTACGTGTTATCTTACCTTGTATGTTGTGACAACCACATCTGAGTGGACTGCTCCACCTGGAGCTGTGCATGTCCTTTTGTGTTGTGTGTTCCTAGTCGAGTTGGGACTGATCCCTTTCAACCTGGAACTCATCTTCACTCTCTTTCCCTCGTAGTGAAAGAACCATTGACACAAGTACACTTACACTCGCTAGGCACGTGAACCTCACTACCAAAGAAAAAGCAGACCACTCTCCTATGCTGACAAGCAAGAGTTGAGGCAAATCATTAAGAAAATGGCAACCAGGCCATCATACTGGATGGGAATCCCACACCAAACAGTGTGAGGTCTAGTTGGGACTTCATACCAGGGTGATTCCCTAAATGTTGGCAGGTCCAACATCGTCAACATGTCTCAAGGTAAGTATGCCACCAACATACTACACATATTTTGCATGAAGATTTGTAAGCCTATGCAGACACCTCTATCGACCAACTAGAGGAAGGAGAATGCCACTCCAGGTGAAGAGGTTGATGCTACCATTTACCAGAAACTAGTGGGTTCATTGATGTATCTTATGAAGACATGAACATATATGTGTTATGTAATCAACCAACTGATCAAATCTATGGTTAGGCCAACCAAATTGTATTTGAAGGCATCAAAGCATGTTTTACAATACCACATAAGCACTACCTAGTATGGATTATGGTACAAATAGATAAAGGGAGTGAAGTTGCATCGATTCATAGATGCAGATTGTGAAGGGAGTCCATTTGATTGAAAGTGTACATTAGGTGCAATTTTCAGTGTTGGGTCTATAGAAATATCCTGGTACAACAGGAAGTAGAGGTTTGTGGCACTCAACTCAAGATAAGTTGAATACATGGTTGAAAGTCAGGCAACATGTGAAGTGATCTAGATGAAAAATATTCTTGCGGGAATTTTTGGTTAGGAGATGGATCCAACTATGATCTATTGTGATAATCATAGTTGCATTAATCTCTCTAATAATCCAATTTTTCATGATCGATCCAAGCATGTAGATATCCAGTATCATCATTTATGAGACTATGTGCAGAGGAGGATAAGGTTGCTACAACAAATTTTGAATAAGAAATAAGATAGATAAATGTCTTTTGAAACAATCACATCATTAGGATTTGGTCGACATTTCGAACCAACTAATGTGGTTCATCCTTAGGACAAGGTGAAAGAAATCATACAATATTCAGGAATAAATAGTAAGGGTGCATCATTGCCCCAGGTTAGCTGTTGAAAACTAGCTGTTGGAGAACAGTCAAACAAGAAAATAAAATATTATTTTTATTTAAAAAGTTCTTAATATTTCGCTGAAATCTTGAAAAAGGCTTTGTTAAGAGAGAAGTTTTAATTCCACGGGTGAAGGATAGCGGTGGTTTATAATCCATTTCTTACTAAGAGAGAGTGCTGAGAAGTGTAGCAAGAAAGGCTCAATTTCACTTAGCCTTGGTCAAATTGAAAAAAATTAAAAAATTACATATCAAAAGACAACTTGGAGGAAGTTAACTGAGGTTACATGGTTCTTTTCACTCAGTTAGCTCAACAAATTTGAGTGATAGAGCTTGGATTTCAGTTATGCATGTGTGATTTCTAATTTATAGCAATGCAATTTAGTTATTTCCAATTGCACTTAGCTAAACTAGTTCTAACTATTAATAGAACTAGTTGGAGGTTAGTAGGACAACAATTTAACTCATAGATCATCTAGTTAGCTAATCACTCAACCAAAAATAGCTCATGCATGTACGGAATTTGAATTTCTCATCTATGACAGAGATTCAAGGCAAAGTAACATCAACTTTAAACTAGTGTTGAGTGTAAATTGTGCAACCCTTGGGAATTGTGCAATCAATTTGGAGGAAATTCCTAAAGGATAGAGGCTAATTTCCTTAGGATTTGCACAAAGATATAGGGGCCTTTGTGAGAAAATATTTGGATAATTGTTGTTTAGATCTTTTTCATTGAGTAAGAGAATAGTTATTCTTTTGCAGGTTGAGCTCAAAGTTAGAGATAAAAATTGTAATAGATTTTTTATTTCATTTGATTAATGCAAAGAGGCTTGAGGGGTTTTTTCCCATTTGAGTTCCCCTAGAAATCACTATGTATTTGTGTTTTTGCTTATTGAATGTCTATGCATGTTTCTCTAAATTGTGAATTTAATTTCGCGGATCAATAGAAGAGAATTATGTCTCTTGATTTTAGGTTAAATTTCTTGAGTAGTTACAATTCTATCAAATTTCTACAGGAACATCTTAAGAATGCCCACTTACTAGATCCCATGAATATATTTAAAAGTGTTTCATATTATTTATAGAGGCACATATAGTTTAAATTAAATGACACATTAGATGTTAGGAGAGATCTTATTTCTTCAAAAACTAAAAAGAAACATTGGATAAGACAAGAAAGTAGATGAGAGGCTAGTCCCTCTTGTTCTTTCAAAGAAGGTGATGTCCCGTGGATTTTAACGGAAGATGATATTTCTTTCGAAAACAAACTTATAATGGGTGTGAGGGTGCCTTCTTTATATGGGTCTTCATTATGGTGTTGCTTAATTGTGGAAGGTCATTTGTCAGGGTTGAAATCACATGACCATTGGAACCTTCTAAGAGTACGTATGTCAAAAACATGATTTTATTATTTTTTATTATGTTTATCATTAAGGGAATTTTGAAGTCTAAAATGGGACTCCTAAGGAAACTATAAAATAATAGTGAAAATAATAAAATAATATTAGATTACATCGTCAAATTTTAGATGGAAAAAAGAAAAAATGATTTTTTTAACTCATATTTTCAACTTATCGCCCTATGGGTTTACTCCAATTTTGAGCAGAAACACTAGTTGGATGCAAAATTTGATTCCTCGTCCAAGGAGTACCCATGTTTTGTACTTTGGATGGACCCTACTACACAAACAATGAGAAATACATGAAAATCATGATTACAATCACGTTTTTTCATGTATTTCTCATTTTTCGTGTAGAAAGGTCAATAAAAAGTATACAATATGGGTACTCCTTGGATGGTGAATTAAATTTTGCATCCAATGAGTAGTCCTACTCGAAATTTGAGTAAAACCTTAGGGAGATAAGTTAAAAATATGAGTTGAAAAAGTAGTTTTATTATTTTTAGTTTTTTTCTCCAAAAATGGTGAATCATCCCCCATGGTTGACGTCATCATCTTGAATCCTGTTGGTTCTTATAAAGTTTATTTTGGTTGTACATTTTTCTTAGGAGGTTCATTTTAGACCTCAAAAGTCCCCTAATGTGCCATGGGATAAAATATAATTATTTTTTATGTGTTTACTTTGCAGTGTCACTATCCTTTGCTCATGTGTGGGTGTGTGAACCATGACTTCCCCCAAGACCTATGATGTGCCACATCTAAATTATCTATGTTTATATGTTGGATCACATCAAATTCGATTTCATGATGGAGTCAAGAGATAATTGTGATTGTTTGTATGTTTGAGAAGGAATTTCTAACAAGTGTCATAGACTTGCAGGTTCATATTCTAATTCACCTATTAGATGAGGTTGAATTAGTTGGGGTGGTTTCTTGTCATTGGATGTTTTTTTTCAATACCTAAATGAAGAAATTGAAAGGTTTTGTTCGACAAAGGGAAGAACCTGAGGGGTCTATGGTAGAGGGGTACATATCGTATGAGTCTTTCTATTTTGCCAGTGAGTACATTAAGAATATTTACAACACATCAAGTGCAATAATTTGGGATGTTGAAAGGGATGAAAACAAAAGAGAATGGGAGATTCTCAAAACGAATGGAAAATGATGCATGATAAAGTGTATGTGACTTATCATTTGTCAAATTTCTACACAACAACTATTCACATTGAACTTCATAATGTATACTTTGATCTCATACATACTATATATGTCACTTTGATTTCGTTAGAGAATTCAAAATTGAAGCCATCAAAAAATTCATTCTTTACAATTTGGAAGTGACACAACCATGGGTCGCATTTTATGAACATAAGAGGAAATGGGACAGTGACAGGAAAGAATTTAGACAGTTGAATGGTAGAAGCATGCCTTATCCTGATAATTTAAAAGAAAATATGCCAATGATATGCCCCAACATTTGGTTTGTTGACCAAGTAAAAGAGAAATACAGTGCAATCTAGTTATTACCCGCGTGCTGAAGAGAATGTGCTAAACATAGGTATTGTGTGCATCAACTGAGTAATAATCACTTTCTATACATTTTTAACTTCATAATGCACCTTTTAATTCTAACATCTGTATTTTATATTTTAATTATGTTTGGGTTATTAAACACATGACACTATGATTTTTTCACTTTTTTATAGGTGCATTTGTTCCCATCTATGTGAGCATATGGACATCATTTTTGCACGGAGGATGTCGATGATGAACACATGACACAAGACTGTGGAGTGGAAGTCGAGTTCAACCTATCTAGTTGTCTTATACCTCGCCATCAAAACCTAATACATGGGACGTTAAGTTACATTGGAAAGATACAAGAGATCATTGAAGTGGACTTCTCTTTATTCTAATGTGTTATTTTTAGGTGCAAATGGTGGGACACCTTTATTCAAAATAATGTAAAGCAAGATCGTGATAGTGGGTTGATATCTATAACCTCTAGAAAGATGTGGCATGAAGTTAGGGAGCCTTATGTTTTCCCCAAACAATGCAACCAAGTTTTTTTTACCCAGATTTGTTGGATAGGAATTGGTGGTTCATATTAAGACATGAACCTAGATCAAAACATATTTTTGAGAACAACAATGTTATCATGCTAAGTGAGGAAGACAATTAGGGTGATGACAATGGAGAGTGATATGTGCTTGTGTTATATCATCATTTATACTATTGTTGTATGTTTTTGTTTTCTTTATTTCACTAATTATATTAGTTTTTATTCATCTTCTTGGAGTTTTATATAATTGGTAAGATTCACAAACATTTTTACACATTTTTATTTCTAGTGGAAATGTTTTTACACGTAACACTAAGTATTTCCAATTGTGGAATTTATAATTTAAAAATTAAAATTTTAACATATCTATTTAATTCTAAGTTTTTGATAAGTTTAATTTGGATTTTGGGATAATTTGGTTTTCAACTTAGTTGTTTGTTAGTTTACATGCTTTTATCATTACTTTTGGAAATATTTAAATTATGCCGTCATTGTTGACTAAAACCACTATTAATTAAGTAATTTAAATTTTTTATAGCAATCAACTTGTGAAACAATGACAAAAATAACAAATATAAAAAGATTTGCATCCATAAAATTTTAGGGCCAATAGAATGCTTATGATTGGAGATAATACCTTTTTTATAATAACATTTTTTAGTGTAGAAGAGTATATTCAAAAAGCGTAAAAAATACAATGAAAAATAACAATTATTCATATGTAATTGTTTTTTGAAAAATAATTTAGTTAGAATGAATATGTATGAACTATCTATACAATAAAAAAAATATTTATGGTAATTTTACAATTATAGTTTCAACCATATTAAACTTTTGTAATTTATAAAACTATCTTTTCCATTTATTTGAAGTATTTACATTTAATTTATATATAAAATTTTAATATAAATTCACCAATATATAACTTGTAATAAATATATATCATTTCATAAAAATAAAAATCATGATGATATCCATATAACAAACATAAACATAATCTAAAATACACATTCAAATTCACTAACATCATCTATTATATACACCTCTAGCACATACAAACACCATTAATTAGCTAGCACACAAATGTGATAATTTAATGGGGCATCAACATCGTGATCACATATAACAATATCCCATGCTAATAGGAGTCATGCTAATTGTTGAGTCTTGAAAATGTCATTCATTTCCATTACACTTTCACTATTATGTCCATTATGTTAGCATTTGACATTTCACCTCAGGCTGAGAAAGGCAAATCTCAAAAGCTACATCAAACCATTCAGCCTCGTAGCTAGCCCTACGGGGCAGGAGAAGGCTCTCTCCGGTCTCTCTTGGAAAATTTTCAATTAGGGAGATGACCACAAAGTAACACTGATATTAGGCTAGTAAACTGATAAAAGAATTTGATTTTTGGGTTTTTGGGTTTTTGGTGGCAAGTTGAGGAGAAGGCAAATTTAGCTGCGGGGATGGGACACAGTTTCTGCAGGGGAGTCTTTGGGGCGAGGTAGGAAGCCGTGCTGATGTCTTTGACTGAAGTGAATGGTCAGGAATGAAAGAGAGAAGGATAAAGAGAGCAAACAATGAATTTTAATTCTCTTTAAACAGTAGAAAACATCAAAATTAAACAAACTTAAAAGCAAAGCATGACAAGCATGAATTCTTACTTTATCACTTCATTTGTTTAATATGCAGAAGTATAGAAGGAAAATGAAACACATAACAAAGCTTACAATGACTGAAGAAACACACCATCAACACATGATTCCACAAGAATCCCAAAGATGACTGCAAAACCCTGGTCTTCCTTGCCAAAAATTGCAGAGATACAAGAGATAATACAATGAGCTACTGCTCTCTCAAGAGTCCAACCTTCCAACCCTTGAAAATGATTAAGAAAATACATAATATAGGCAAGCCAACCTCTTCCCTTGCCTCTAGGGGTCGAGCTCACTATCCTAGGAGCATTTTGAACAACTTCTAAACTAAGCACTACAAAATAGGCAGTGAAAACAACTTGCCTCTATAAACTTGGAAATCAGTTCATGCATTCAATTTTTACCCTTTACATGAATGAATCTTATAGAAGTGTTAAACAAGAGTAAAAGTGTCTTAGAGTTGCCATAATTACATCAAAGATAATCATATTTCACCCCAAAAAGTCAAACTTGAGCCAAACTACGTTTTCTGGGCTGAACTAGTCAAATCTGGCAACATTTCCTCAACGGGTCGCACACCTTTTCTCAACGGGTCACACACCTTTGCAGCTCTGTTTGGAGGCCTTCCCGGTGTCAAAATTGAGCAAACGTGGGCTTGCTAGAAATGTCTGTGAGTCTAATTTCCAAATCAACTGGAATTTTTGAATTTGGAGGTCAGTTTCCCTGTCGAAACTTAATTCTCCCAAGACTGGTTTCTGCAACTCAAAAAAGGGGCAGAAAGTCAAATTTTTCATGTATTTTGACCTTCTTGGGGCCCAAAACTTGATGAAATTTCTTAGTAATGGATGAGCAAGTGTAACTTTTCATGCCAAATCCAAAAATGCTGAGTTTTTGCAAAACGGAGCTACGATGACAAAGGGTCTCACCGGGGGTGAGACCCATTGAGAAGCCAAAACCTGTAAATTTCCAAAAATTCACAAATGACAAAATTTTCTCCAAATTTCTTGAAATTTGGGCTGGAAGTCCCCAATCAAGTACCATGCTCAGCCAAAGAGGCTTTGGCCAAAATTTGGAATGGATCGGGCGTTTTCCTTCATTTTTGTGCTTTGGTCAACCGTCCTTGAAGCACCTTCGTTCTCGCCGGTATTTTTGACATTTCTTTAAAACCATGACACCTGTGCAAAAAGTGAAGGAGTTTTTTCTTCCTTGGCATGTTTTGGACAAAAACCTCTCTCAGTTTTCAAAATTCATATTTTATTGCTCTGAACATCATTTGAGTGCGACTTTCGCCGATGTGTGAAACAGGAATTTGGTCGAAATGGGCGAATGAAGGGGATAGGGGTTCTAATTCTTTGGGAAATTTTCGGGAGTGGGGAGGAGTTAGGAAGCAGGGGAAGTGGGAATTCAGAGATTGACGTGAGGGGAAGGCAGTAGCAGGCGGACCGATCGATGGAACAGTGGGTATCCGCGACCCGGCCCGCCACGCAACCCGGTCTCGACGGGAGAAAAGGGAAAAACACATGCCCAACCTAGAAAATTGCCAAGTTGTAGCTAGAAACTAGGGTTTGTGCGAAAATGAGGAATTTGGCAGATCTAAGGGATGGGAAGCATTTGGTGAAGTACTTTAAGGATAGGGGAAGGTGTATGAACATCAGGATAAAAAATTTTCTAGTATTTTGACCATCCAAGAGAAATTAGCTTTCAAAACCCTAGGAGAGGGAAATGACCTTGCCTAGGTGCAACTGAAGCATGGACAAGGTGTAAGATGACTCATTAGACACTGAGATGATAATCAAAACCCTATGAATGATGATAGACTCAACTGAATGATGACATGGATGGGCCTTTGGGCAACTTTGAAAAGAGTGAGAGCAAACCCTAGACCTAATGCCTAGTGACCAAATTTTGCTTGTAAACTCTTTGAAATGACAAAATTTGACCTTAACACTCTGAAACCACTTTGTAAGAGCATATTTGATCACTGGAGGAAGTCTGGAAAGACTGACACTAACAATGTAGAAGCACAAGAATTCCGTGATCATTCATTGGCCAAGAGAAACATCAAGTAGTTTCGCAATCCATGCTTTCAGCAATCTTTGATTATGGAAATTATGACAGTTATAGTGTGAGTCTCTGCTCGGAGAAAATGCTGGAAAGAAGACTGACCAACAACTACTACCAACCAACCAACCCCTCACAACATTGCTCAGGGTGGTATTTATAAGCAAAATATCGGAAAGACATCATTACAAGTGATCTTGACAAGCCTACTTAGACCTCTTCAAAAATCTAAGTGTTGCTGGAATTAAATGCAAGTAAATCTTTTTGGCTGCGCTGGGGGTAGCTGGATCGGAACAGGTGACGAGGTGGCCTTTGGGGACCATATGCGGTGCTGCTGGAGTGATTGTGCTTCGGGGACTGCAGTTCGGCTCTGGTGTGAATTAAATGTGCAATAATTACGATTTGAGAGCTTCAAGTAGTTTCGCCCTCTTTCTATGAACCTGCTGGAAGATATTAAATGTTGTCCTGCTTCGGGCCGCTGCTCAAGGTATTCACTGATACTCTTTGCCACTACATTGATGGCTCCCGCTGTCGACTGATACTCTTTTACACGCTTGATGCCTGATGATTTGATCTGATACACTTTGAACTCTGTGATTGATCTGCTGCTGTCTTTAAACCGGATCCTTTTGGAACGATCAGGCGATTTTTGGGCTTTTTCGGCGCGCAATGGGCTAGCAAATTAGAATATTCCCCGAAGATTCCTCGAAATGGCCTATTTCCCGTAGCGATGCGCTAATCGCGCATCGGAAACTGCCTCTGTTTCCTGATCTAGAGCTCCGAAGTGCGATTTTTCTTCCTGCGCGAAGTTTCGGCTTTCTGGTTGCTGACGTAAGCATGGCGTCGGCTGTAAGGTGGATGACGTCAGCTGTGGGTCCCTGGTACAGAGCGACGTGGTGAGATACTGGAGGTAATGTGATGAAGAAACTCCAATGCGATATTGCGATATCGCGTCGGCGGGGAACGGGGGGTGCTTGGGTTAGACACTCGGCGCTTGCGACTGCCGATCGTCGATATCGCAATATCGCATCGACGGGGAACGGATGGGTGAATGAGTTGTACACTCGGCGCTTGCGACCGCCGATCGGCGATATCGCAATATCGCATCGGCGGAGACGGATGGGTGATGACCTGCATGGAGATGAAAGTGCGATGTTGCGATGCAATATGGCTTTGAGGTTGTAAGTTTTGGGAGGAAAGAGCAAGTAAGTGGGTGTGAAGGGCATTTGAGGTTTCGGAAGGGGTCTGATTACCTCAGAGGGATTTTATACCTTGGAAGGAGTCCATTGTATCTGGGAGGTGGTTTTGGAGGTCAAGGGTTCTTGCTGAGTTTCAGATAAACTGAGCAATTCCCGGGAGTACTTACGGTTATTTTTCAACCAGGGGGAGGGATATTACGTAAGGGAATTTTACATAATATTAATAAGGGGACGAGAAGAATAGGGAGCTAAATAATAATGTTAGTGGTTAATATGGAGATGGTAAGAAAGCGCTAAGTTCGGGAGAGCTTAGGCTGTTGCAAGGGGGTAGGACCATACTTTAGAAAAAATATGGAACAACTTTGAGTAAAGCAGATCTTTACTCAGGCCAGTGTTATGAAGATGATGGAACTCAAGAGGTGACAAGCAGATCTTGACCTCTTTTGGGGAAGTTAGTTAATGATTGGGGAGAACAGAGAAGGGGGGTCAGTTATACCTCTTTTGAGCTTTTTGCATACAAATCCTTGCTGATTATGTCCTGAATGATATGACACCTGAAAACCTGGAACTGGTCAGCGATTTAGGATTCAACAACCTCAGAACTACCTACCCAGCCTATTTACCTAGCATTTTTTCTTCTTTTGTTTGGGGGTGTACTTAGACTTGCAAACCTGTCACTCACTTTCTTTTTGATGCTTTCCTATCTACATACTACCCTTATTTCATCCAGAGCCCAGATTAAGCTGTTGGGCTCCTCTGTTTCTCTACCTATCTAAGAATCTGCCAAGATTAAACTGTTTGGACAAATTTACAATCTCTATATTCTAAAACAGGAAATTTAAACCTAGGGAGACCAAGATTAAACTGTTTGGACCTCCCTTTAACTAAAAAATGGCGATACCGGGATACCTTTACAAAATTTGAAGGCAATTGAATGAACTTGAAGTAGCCTTCTTCACTTGGAGACTGTTAAGCAAATATGGAGCATTGCAGCAAGCAAAGTACGACATATTTGGCCTGTGAAATGCCAATCATGAAAAATGAATAGCTTGTTGTAGCAGGAAGCTAACACGCTGCACAGCGGACTTCTCTGTTTCCATAGCGGAGTTAGCTGAAGTGCGCCACTCTCGCGGCCAAGACTCAAGGACTGTGAATATCACATCGTCAGTTACCAAATATGGTAAATCATGCCACGTCTTTGCATGGTGCTTCCGCACCCTGATAAAAACGTGGTGGAAAACAGCTTTTAGCTCTGCAATTCTCTGCAAATTGTGGGCGGTAACCGTGGCTTGCGATTGATCCCCATCCGAATGTTCATCTCCATTAGCACCCAGAAGATCTTGCTTTCTCTGATCTGCTGTGCGTCCTTGGTCGCCCACAGCGAAGGGTACTTCGCTGCCTTTGGAAGGTCCAGCGTGAACGAAGGGAACTGGCTATCTTCGAGCAGCGCCCATGCCACCAGTACGATCGACAACAGGAGCCATGCGTAATGAAACGTTTTGCCCTGCTCCTATGCCTCGCGGCAGTTCGCAAGGAACTCGCCACATAGATAGTTCACCCAATTGAACTACACCCCTTCTGCACATTGCACCGCTAGTGCAACCACTGGCACGGGCACCTCATCCACGCGACACTTATGCATCACCTTCCCTGCCAATAATTGTGTCACAACCTTAACTACAGGTTTGTTAATGCTAGAAATGGCATACCCTCGCTTCTTCTTCTCCAACTTAAACTTCTTTTTCATTGCCTCCACGAGGGCCAACTCACCACCTTTTCCCTCTGAAATTTTTGTTGGGTCCTCTCCTGAGCAAGGCAGTCGTGTAATTCGGTGAATCAGATGGTCTGTGATGGGGATGGGCTCCTCCAACCACAAGCACCCATCATGCACCAAGCAAAGCAGCTGCCTGATGACGAAGATGGTCACTGGGGCACGGTGGTAATGCGGCACCCAGAGCAAGTTTAGTAACTTGACCTTCTCTACACCTCTGAGCCATTTGCACGGCTCCAATTCAATCATTCCAGTCGTCGCATCGATCTTCTGGTGCATTAGCTTCTCAGTCACTAAACGCGGTAACTTCTCGCAGTCTGCGAGGTCCCAATCTTCAAATTTCAACATAGGAACCCGCCCCAAGTGTGGTCCCTCAAAGATAATATTGTCTGGGGGCAGCAGAGTTTGCCGAGAGCTCTTTCTCTCATCTATATCCTTCGGCACCTTGGCTTTACCATTTCACATAGGAACATATTCAAGTAACTGGGTAATAGGGTCTGCACCCTGGGTTTCAACTTCCATCTCTTCATCCTCCTCCTCCACCAAGATTTCTTCAGCTTCCTCCTTGCCAGCCTCCAAATTAATGGCCTTCCCCTTTTCCTCTAATGTGAGCTTGGTTGTTATTGGATTTCTGGGCGAGACGCGCACTGGGATCATGGCTTGCTTATCCTTCTTAGGTCTCGGTGTTCGCGATTATTTAGGTACCTCAACTATTATTCTAGTGCTCTCTCGGGCTTCCACTTCTACAATTTCCTACGCGGCTCCCTCAACTGTCACTACTCCTGTGTCCATGGCTTCTGCGAGTCCTGACATAGCGCTACTCCACAGTTCCTTCAGTGTCTCGGGTAGTTTCTCAAACAACGAATTCGCTTTTAGAGTCTCAAATAAGTCTCAGTTCATGAATACTTGAGCGTGCAATAACTCAGTTCTCAAATTGCCATGTGTTGTTTGTTGGACAACCACTTGTAATTTATAGCACCTTTTGAATTTGAATTCGAACGTTCCCCCCGCATTCGATCCATTAATGCTAGATTGGCGGCAGATTTCCAAGAATCTAACCCATAAATTTCACCTCAAATGCCTGCCGACCTCTCCATTTGGCTTGAAACCAACCATCAAATCATGAATAGTGACTTTAACAATCACTTTCCTGCAAACTTGCACGTTGTTGCAGACCCCATGACACTTCACTACTGCGCGCAGTCCTGACATCATGCAGTTCTCGGGCAAAGTAGTTTATAGTCTCCTGCCTCCTTTCAGCTACCTAGAGTGCTAAGATTATGCCACTTTCATATAGTCACATCGCTGGTGTATGGCTTCAAGCGACTACCATTCACCTTTCCTAGGAAGGGTTATCCATTTAACTTGACTAGTTGTACCGTGCCTCTGTCGGTAATCTCCTTAAAAAAATACGACCCTAACCAGTGCATCCTGAACTTTCCAAGGAATTTATCAAACTTATTATCATACAACAGAACCAAATCATTTACCTTGAATGTGCGCAGCTTGATATGTCGGTCGTGCCATGCCTTTTCACGCTGTTTTTGGACCTGCCGGTGAAATCCAACCAAAAATCGTTCTTCTTCAAGCTCATCCAACTACACGAGCCTCTCCTCCAGGGCTCCGTGATCCATCATACTTGTGAGCGTTATTATGTGTAGACTAGGCACGATGTATTTCATTGGCATTACGGCTTCCACTCAATAGACAAGCCTAAAAGGTGTTTGTCCCATCAGTTTCTTGCATGTCGTCCGATAAGCACATAACATTGCAGGTATGCATAGGTCCCAATCACTTCGTTGCACATTACATACCTTGGTCAACATGTTTTCAAACACTTTGTTGAACACCTCGATTGTCCCATTAGCTTGTGCATGATAAGGTGCGCTCTTTTGATGATACACCTGAAATTCCTCTGTTAGTGCACTGATTGTCTCATTAAGGAAGTGCATACCATGATCGCTCATCAAAATCTTTGGGCATCCAAATCGCCTCAATACATGTTCAAGTAGAAACTTCATGATAGTTACACCTGTGCAATCCTTCACTCGCTGCGCTTCTGCCCAAAAAGTCAAATACTCCATCGCAGTGATAATATACCTCCCGCCTTTCTTTCCTTGAGGTTTAAAAGGTCCCACAAAATCTATTGCCCAGTTTTCGAAAGGTTACAACATGATTTGTGGATTCAAAGGCATTTCATCCCTCTGCGATGGCCTTCCTGTCCACTGACATACATCACGTGCCTTGCAATATGCTTTTGAATCTTGATGAAGGGTTGGCCACCACAACCCGGCGCATAGAATCTTCTGCACAATTGCTCTTCCTGCATAATGTCCTCCCGCGGTGCCCCCATGAGCGTCCGTGAGGATGCTACTTCGTTCAAACTTAGGTACATACCTTCGTAGTATTTCATCTTTCCCCATCTTATATAGATTCCCAACAATGACAGAGAAATATGTCGCACGTACCACTAATTCCTTCTTTTGCTGGATAGAGTATCCTTTCAGTGCAGTTTCAATTGTTAGAAAGTGTATTATATCTTCAAAATGTCCATCCGCTATGCGCATAACAAAGAGATGCACGTCAGGTAATCCGTCCTCCAAACTAGTAGGTTCCTCCCCTGTCTTGATGCGCGATAGGTGGTCTGGTCCCACGTTCAATCGTCGCGGCTTCACAACAACATCAAAGTCATACTCTTGGAACAACAAAAGCGATCTACAAATTCACCCCCTCAACACAAGCTTATTGACTAGGTACTTTAGCGCGCAGTGATATGTATACATATTAAAGTGGCCTCCTAGCAAGTAGCATCGTACTTATGGAGTGCATACACCATAGCTAGCCCCTCGTGCTCAGTGGTGGAATAATTCTTCTCTGCTTTGGATAATCTGCAGCTTGCGAACATGATAGGGTGATCAAAGCCTTCTCTGCCATCATGCGTCAGTATTGCCCCCAGCGCTATACACGATGTGTCGACATGTACATGGAACTCTTTCTTCCAATTCGGGAAGACTAGAATCAGTGCAATAACCATCTTTTCTTTCAATATGTCCAGGATTTTCTTACAGTCATCATTCCAACAGAACGTGACATCTTTCTTCAATACTTTTTCCATCAGCACAGTGATCTGGGCATAGCCTTTGATAAACTTTCTGTAATATCTTGTATGTCCCATTATAGCGCGCAACTGTTTCACACTTCTCGGTGCTTCCAAGTTCAAAATCACCGCGATCTTCATGGGGTCTACCATCAGCGCTTGTCTGCAAACCACATGCCCCAACAAGTTCCCCTAAAGGAACGAGAAACAGATACTTCTTGAGGTTGAGCATGATTTAGTATCTTCGACGGGTATCCAGCATCAAGCACAAGCTCGCTACATGGCGCTCAACCAACCCAAATACAGTCCAGTCATCAAAATAGATTTCCAAGAACTTATGAATATATTCTTTGAATGCCGCAACAACCACGCGCAAAAAGATAGCAGGTGCATTCTTCAATCCAAATGGCATGACAATATATTGAAAGCAGCCCCACTCAGTCACAAAGGTTGCCTTGCTCCTATCCTCCAACGCGTTTTTTATCTGGTGGTATCCCGAGAACCCATCAGTGAAAGAATAATCTTCCTAACCACCTACATTGTCCAACACTTCATCCATGAACGGAGTTGGGAAAGGATAATGCACACAGACATGATTCAATTTTCTGAGATCCACACATATCCTTGTCTCATCCTTCTTCTTCTTCTCTTGCACCACCATCAGACTTACCCAATCGGATTCCTCCACAGGCTCGATGATGCCTGCTACGAGCATTTTGTCTAGTTCTACACGGACCTTCTCATTGTATTTCAAATTTAAGCGATAAGGCCTCTGTTTAACTAGCTTCGCGTCGGGCTTTAACGTCATCTTCATCACTCCTAGATCTCTGATTATTCCTTTCAAATCCATAGACTTGGTTGGGAATAATTCCTGATATTCACGAAGTAATTCAGTGACCTTATCCATGGTCGTGTCATCCCAGTAGTCTCCAATCTTCGCGAATTTGGGTTCTGCCTTCGTACCAATGTTCACCTACTTAGTTTTCATCGGCGCAGTTATATCAGGGTTCTCAATCTGTGGTCCTTGAACCTCGCGGTGGCCTTCTGTTTCTGGAATGTTAATATTCCGCAGATCCTCATCCTCCTCTTCAGCAGTTACATTATAAAATTCCAGCATGCAACTTAGCTGAGTAGCCCATTCAGGCTGAATTGGGTCTAAAGGCTCCTACAGTATCCTAAATATGGTTGCTTTCACCTCTTATAGTGCTTCATCACTACTATCCCACCCATCCTCAAAACTGAAGGTCATCATGAATCCTTCGCGTAGGATATCCCATTCACCTGTCCCATGGCGGAGCTCTATTTTTATATACCAGTTCATTGTTATAACATCTAGGGTATGACAGAACAGGTGCACCCACTCAAGTTGTGGTTTTTCTCCATAGGCTTGGTCCACTTGGCCAGATGCACGCATGGATCATCCTACCCATCATACTTGTCTGTCAGTCGCACCTTAGGCTTCCCAAATTTTGTTCACATCATTCTCCTACATTTGCGCCAATCATCAAAGCTTCCTTTGTGCATACCCCACCATCTTACAGGCGTAGCACGTGGTACCCAGTCCAAGGCCTGGAAGCATTGCTTTTCTACCACCTCCCTTTCGAATGCATCCAAGAAGGTATTTACCTCATTTAGACCATAATAACTAGGCAGATCATCTTGTGAGCGTAGCACGCAATACCCAGTCCAAGGCCTGGAAGCGTTGCTTTTCCGGTACCTCCCTTTCGAATGCATCCAAGAAGGTACCTACCTCATTTAGACCATCATAATTAGGCAGATCTCTTACTTCTGTCAACACGCAGCGCAGCAACCAGGTCATCATATTGCAATTCAACGTAGTTACTTCGTGTAACCGATTTTGCCATCGTTCTACTTCTTCATCAGAATTCGAAGTGCAGGAACTCTCGCGCTCCCATGTAATCCGCCCATCCGCGATGGGATTCACCCAGTCTTGGTCTTGCGCTATTATCTTGTAGATGTAGTCCAGATCATCATCACTCTCTTAGTCGTGGACTGGTTTCGTATAGGGTGATACTTCGGCAGGATCTAGGGGTACTATTACGCGCAATGACTTCTTCTCAAAGATCATCTTCCGCTTCTTCAGATTAATTACCCCATTCATATGAGTAGCCCAGTCAATTCCCAAGAGTGTGGGGCAGGGATTGTTGTCATCAATAATCTCTATTACTTCAAAATCTGCCAGCGCGTTTGCTCCCTCAATATCCATAATTACTCCCTGCAATCGCCCCATGGGTATGATTTTATGATGGTTCGCCATTCTCAGCTGAATCAGAGACCATTGCAGCGTGAGTTTCCCCATTCACTCCCATGTCTACTTCGGTAGAACATTCACATCTGATCCCAAATCCATAATGACTTGATCCATCTCATAATATCTGATCTGCGTGGTGAGTCTCATTTCACGCCCCATCCTTGTTTTATGTTTTTCGATCTTCCAAACTACGCACGGTTCTCTTGGTGCGGTCCCAACACATCTGTTGATGAGTTCCTATAACCATTTCACAACCTTACTGTCACGCAGTAACTTCATACAGGTTTCCAGGAAAGTTGTGAGCATGGAGGGATCCATTTTCGGCTAAGGCTGATCTTTGCTTCCTGAAGTGGAAACCTCAGCGAAGCTCTTCTTAGCTTCCATGAAGGTTTCCCAAGTGCACTCCAAATCAAACTCATCTTCTTTTGTCGAGGCTTTGTGAACCCAGGTACTATCTTCTGGTTGTTTCCCCTTGTCATCTCTCGTCGCGATTCCACTTTGGAGCATTATATTTACGTTCGGATCTTCCTCGCACGGCTCAAACCTCATCATCTGCAAGTTATGAGTCAAGGAGGTGGTAGCGCTCCTTTGCCACAGATCCTAGATATCAGCGTAGGACAATCTTCTATCTCATGATCAAACAACGTGCAATACTTGCACAATGGGTGCGTTGGATTAGTGTAATCGCAGGCATAGTGTCTTGGCCCTCCACAATTGTAGCAAATCAACTGTCTGTGACCTCTAACAGGTCCTCCTTCGCCTTGGCCTCTTCCCCACCCCTAGAATCCTGTCCGCACCATTCCTGCATTTTGGTCAAGGGGCCGCGTTTCGGCCTAAACTCTGTAGGCAGGCGTTCTATCCATCATCAATTCATAGCTCCTGCAAGTACGCTCATCATGTCCCACCAACCTATAAAAGTTACAGAACAATTGTTGTCAAGTTTGTGTATACTTTTGTAACAAGTGGCAGTTATCCGTGGCATGCTTTCCAACTACTTGACAAATAGCACACCACAAAGCAGGCATTGTGCTAGGTCCTGCTTGAGCTTCTGCCCTTAGAGGCATCGGTCCTCCTCTTGCAAGGTAATTTGTAAATACCGGCCAATGGTCTTTGTCATGACCCTGACTCTTGCATTTCACGCACCATACTTCTTCGTGCACTTCTGGTCAAACCATCCTATCCTACTTCAAGCTTTACATCTCAAGGCACAGATTCTTCAGCTGCACGTGAATCTGCTGAACTCTCAAATTAGGATCTTGCATTGGGGTCTGATGTAGTCTCATGGCAATCTCTAGGGCCTCTGCCTGAGTTGTTATCTTTTGCTACAACAACGCACTCCTCAAGTGTGGTAGTAGCAAAACTACAAACCACTCGCAATGTTGTCCATTTGTCAGATTCATGTTTGCTTCACGAATCGTACATTTCAGCCTCTGATCTAGTTCCTAAGGCATCTTTCCTGGTAGCATAGTGATTTCTTTGAATCCAACAATCAATTGCGCTTCAGATTTACGCTTGCTAAATTCCCTATTTAGTGCTTCTTCAATGTCTGCTACTCTCGCATTCGGGTTATTGTTGGAGTACTTAATATACCAGGTCAGCGCATGATCCTGCAGGGTGCTAACTAGTGTTGCTTTCTTTATATGGTCATTTGTAACACCTTGAGCTTCCCATACAGCCTTCACTATGAACCAGAATTGGTCTGGATCCTCATTTCCCAAGCCTTTGAACAAAGGCAACTTCACAGTGCTTGCCATACTGAATCGCGGTGGAGGTGGTACGGGTGAAGTTGGAGGTGATGGAGGTGAAGTCGGTGGTGGTGTGGGTGGAGGTGGTATTCGCAGAAATCCTTGCCTTATCAGATGAATAGCACTTCGCAGAGAGACCTTCGCAATCCCTTCCTCGCCCCCTCGCGGAGTTGAAATCAAAGGGCTATGCTCTGGACCCTTATTTCCTTTGTTTTTGTAAATTCTTCTGCTTTGCATAAACCTGAACATCAAGGTAATTGCATAACCTGTTTTTCGCACAACATCATTTTAATCCAAGTATTCAGAGATTTTACGTACTTACCTTGCAGTCCTTTAAGAAAGCGTAGCTCTGCCTCACTATAGCTGACTGAGGTGTCAACCACGAACTCAATAAAAAATCCTCCTATAATGCTTTCGAGCCAATGATCAACGGCGCATGCGATGTTATCCTTTGATGCTTCCAATCTTCGCACTAGCTCCAGGGTCCACACAATAGGACCATCGAGTTTCCACCTTCCTTGGCTATCTGCTATCTTCGCGATCCACTCGTATAACTCAGTAGGGAAGGACGTGAAAAAGATTTCGTGGATCTCCATATACAGGTAGCTATCTAACCACTCTTCTTTTGACAGTCATGAGTTTCTATTTTCTTGTGCCACGAACTCGTGAATTATTCTATCCAACCAGCCTTCGATTTCTTTCTTAGTTGGATTCTAATGATACGACATCGCATATCTCTTATGCAGATTCTGGTCCTAGCAACCGAACCATTTGTTGGCTTGAGGGGGCCTGACCCAGGTTGAGCGTTAGTTAGCCAAACAAATCCCTACACTACTAGTTTTTTCGGCATCAGATCGCTTAGCGCGAACTGAGCTCTCACCCGAAGCAGTATGGAGGGATGCTGGAACCAAGTTTCTACACCCTTGAGATGGTTGTGATGTCGGTTTAATCCAACTATACCTGCCTTCGCGCCGGTTGCTTTGTGCACTGCTCTATCCTTCAGTGCCTTCACGAAATGTTACAATTGGCTTTCACGCAACCCTAACCAAGGGTTGCAGTCCTTTCGCGCTGTTATAGTAGCAATCTGCGTTGTCTCTCAAACTAGTTTAAGTATCTTACTTATCTTATTAGCAGATCTTAGTTAGCTTCGCATAAACAGATGTTCTTACTTGCGTTCACCTAACTAATATATTTATACACATTCGTGCATCATATAAGCATTAGAAGTGAAATTCATACCCAATATAACATATGCATAAACAAGAAATAAATACGTTGAATGATAGAAAAACTTATCTTTATTAATGATTCCCGACAGTTACAGACTCAACTCGCCTCTATGCACTTAGTTGTAGAGCCTCTAGCTACTCTACAACCCAAAACTTAGACTTACACTTCAGAGCTATCTTGCATACATCTTCATTGCTTAGACATTTTGTCTCTAACTACTTAGAGCTTAGCTCTAGTTATACAATCCCATGGTCCGGTAGATCTTCTACAACTAACATTACATTATCAAAATAACGGTGGACAACCCTATGACTCTTTAACAACTACGTGCTCCGTGCCCACAAAATGCAGAGTCTTTACATTGGAATTACAAAATTGAACCAAAATCTGGGCTCTAAGACCCAAAACTGCCTTTAGGAGATCCCGCACCCAACAAAAGCAAAGGAAAGTAACAAAGCACAAGGGAACAGGTGGATCAACAACTACAACTAGATTGCTTTGTAGGTATCAAGTTGCATGTATGATTTCCTTGTTAATTTTGGCATGCATGGTATATGCATGTAGTTTCTTGGTTATGTGTTGTCATTGACATGGAGATTTACTAGGATTGATAGCGGTTTTAGCCTTGCCTTGCAATTTCCTGGATAACGTTGTGGGTTTTTCCACTTGCTATTTTCTGGTTGGTGCTTACGTTCCTATGGTTGTGGGTTGAGTTACTAGTTCCTGGAGTCGTTGGTTGGGTTAAATGCTCTAGAAGCCCTAGAACAACATGGGTTGAGTTACTTGTCTTGGAGCCTAGGTTGGGACAAATGCTCTGGAGCCCTTGGTGGGTTGAGTTACTAGTCCCTAGAGTCAAGTTGGATAAACACTCTAGATTCCTGCAAGGTTGTGGGTTGAGTTATTAGTTTCTGGAGCCATGGTTAGAACAAAGGCTCTAGAGCCCTAGAAAACTTGGGTAGAGACCGATATGGTTGGTGTTAGTGATGTCCAACTGTGAAGTGGAATCACTAGTTGAGGGTTGAGGTGGTTTGGCCTCTGGAAACCCTGGTTTGATTTGTCTTGGTTTATTCCATGAGATCCCACATTCATGCTTGTAATATGGCATGGGGGTGATTGGCTGAAAGAAATATTTCGTTCAGCCCAATCTATGGTCGGGTGGTATGTGGAATTCCCTGATTTGGTTGGTATCTTCATATGTTAATAAGAATTATTCTTCTATTGTGATTCATGTATATTTGAAAGCAATTATGTTGGTTATATTATGGTTGGGTTGCCATAATTTATATGTTCGTTATATTTTGGTCATGTGATGTATATTACTTATGGCTCTTGACTTGTTTTGATGAATGTATGAATGGTTGATGAATACATGGATTAACATATGTTATTGTAGCTATTATGAGAGGGCATTTGACCTTCTTGGTGAGCCTTAGATAATTTTTAGACCCTTATGTTCAGGTATGCATTCATGATCTATAGATTACATGTTCACAATATGTTTGATGAAATGACTATCATGGTTAGGCCTGGTTAGGTCAAGTATTTGATCAAGTTTTGTATGAATGGCTTTGTTCTGATTTTATTTATCATTCTGGAAAGTCTCATTGAGTTATGGGTAGTGGTTAGGAGGCTATCCTGAAATGGTGGCTCAGAATCCGAGACCTCACCCTCTTAACTAGAAGTTTTGGGCCATAACCACTCCCTTATAGGATTATGCATGCGGTTAGAGGCCTATAATCATATGGAGGCCTTGTCATGCATACAGTTGTGAGCCCAAGTCACTAAAACAAAAATCTAGCTCAGGGTTTGGGCACTTGGAGTGGTTGTTTAGCTCATGGATGTCCTCTAGCTCCTAGGGAAGGTGAGTAAGGTTCTAGTTTGTCGACTCCACTTCCTTAACTGTACTTAGGAGGTTGGGTCATATCATAGTATCCCTTAGCTCTTGTTTAACTCGACAAGATAGTTGAAGTGGTGTTGTAGGGAAAACCCAACACCCCCAATTTTTTACTTATTGACTCAAATAATGGGGACCCTTTCCATTAATTTTTGGCTAAGCATCTTTTAAGATTTTCATTTAAGTTAAATGTATTACAATTTTTCATTTTTTAGTTTTTATCGGATTTCTATTTTGATTGTTTCATTGAATCTAACATTTTACTAGTTTTCCATCGATACTTGTTTCGATTTATTTGGTCAACCAGTTTGTACATGGCACTCCTTTGAAGTTTGATTGTTTTCTCCCTTGGACTAAAAATGTAAATAAATGTATAATATTTTGATTTTTCATAGCTAATTAAGTTCAATGGTCATTCATTGTAAATATTAACTCTTATTTGTTGGAAATAATACTAAGAGGGGGGTGAATCAGCATTATTAAATTCTTTTCAATATACCTTCCTTAATTTATTGATCATTAAATTTTATATAATAATGAGCATGAAACAAGAAAAACAGATAGTCACACCAAAGAACACCAGATATAAAGTGGAAACCCAATGTGGGTGAAAACCACCTACTGCAATATATCTCTATCTTCTTTCAATTAGAAACTTCTTTTACAATGATTTTGTACCGGTGCAGTGCTTTACCAGTACGCAGGCTGTAACCTGCAGAGAGCTACAACTCTCTCTCGTTTTCCAGTCTCTCCTGGAAGGGAGCAACAACCCCCTTTGCTCTTTTGCTTCTTTAAGGACCACGTTTCATTAATTTTCAAACTGGATCCATGAACATCAAATAATCATCAAGTACATGAAAATCACCCAATCTCCTTATACAATGAACCGATGAATCACCCAACTCTTTAGAATGTTGTAAACAGAAAAGTAATACCAGAAATCTAAACCCAGAACTCTGCTGCAATAGATAAAAGACAATCAACAATTGTTTCAAGATAAGACCGCAACTTCACCAACAGGGGCCTACATATATCCGCAGCTCTTCTGAGACTGAACTGCGCAGATCCGCACTGGTTGTTCTTATGCTCTGTGTACTTTTCTTCATATCCGCACCTTTACTTCTGACTTACTGCGTACACCCACACTGTGCCTTCTTCTTGCCTGTGTACCTCGCACTTCACCCTTTTCTATGCTGCATGCCCCCCGCATTGTGCCCTCTCCTGCACTACGTACCCCGCACTGCACCTTTGGCTTCGCAGCGTACTCCCGCACTGAGCCTTTTACTGAGCTGCGTACCCCCGCACTGCACCTATGGATCGCCCGCGGACTTCTGATTAGGGCCAAATTTACAGTCCTCCAATGTGCCACAGTCAGTCAGATCCACAGATCTGTTCATGCGCCCGAGAGATCACGACATGTCAATAGATTCACCTTAAGTTATCTCCTTGATTTAGATCTAGCTTTTAAAAACCAATCACCCAAAATTTCAAATCTTAAGATATTCAAATTTCACAAGTGTTTGGCCAAGAGATCTCCTTTCCTTTTTTATAGGCAAGCCCTTCTCAATACATGGTCCAAAACTATAATAACACAATACCATGAACCCAATACTTGGGATCAACACTTTTGGATGCAATACCATGGACAAAAACCATTTGATCAAAAACTGTCGGGCTAATACCATGAACCATTCATGAAGATTCCCACGTGCACGCGCTTTTACGCATTGGAGAGAGTGAAACTGGGGTCCGCACCTTCTGAACGTATCTCCTGCGTACATGCACGCACTCCTTGATCTGCGTACCTGCGGGTCCGCGGCTTCTTCTAGGATTACCTGCGAGTATCTTAATTTCCATGATTTTGAGTGCCTGAACTGAGATCAGCTACAAGAGTGAGTTGCCATCAAGTACAACACCTGTACCATAGAGCCAAACCAGAATCATAATGCCAACAATCTCCCTTGTACCATAGAGCCAAACCAGAATCATAATGCCAACATTATTTAGTTTTTACTAATGTTCTTTCATTTTTCCACTAACAGTCCTACAAAATGACCCATCTAAATTGTACAAAAGATGAAAACATGTTTCGGGATCCTGGTAATTTACCCCGATTTATTATTTTAAAATAAATTGTCAAACCCAAAATCTCAAAATTACAAATTAATAGTAGTCCAATTTGTAGGATTGTTAATTCACGCATACCCCACTTCATATCACTTCCTTCTTTCCAAAATCTCGTTCTAAAAAATGCGATCCGAAAATTGTGATTTTAAAAAATATTACGATCAAAATTTGTGATGCGATATTGGGATTGCGATACATCACAAATTGCATATCACAAATAACAATTTTTTTTTTAATGTGCTTATATTAAAAACTTCGATACACGATTTTGAAATAATGCAAAGGGTTACAAAAGTTTTATTATAAAGTTTTTGTTTTGTGCTCCTTATAACTCCCTACTCCTCCACCTCACTCACCCTCACATCATCGTGACCTCGCTATTCCACTCACCTTACTTATCACTCCATCCTCTCTTCATTAACTCCTCCACTCACCCTCCTCATTTATGGCTACATAAATGGTTTGTATTTGAAATGGGTTGTGTGATTAATGGAGTAGGGCTGATTCTAATGGTTTGTGTGAATAATGGAATATGATTGATGGTTTGTTTATAATATTAAAATATAATATAATATAATATATATATTATAGTAAAATTTATAATTTTAATATAATTCAAATTATAATATAAATATTATATATAAAATATTTTAATTATTAAATTTTGGTTAATTAAAATTGTAATAAATTAATAACATAGTTACAATTAATATGTATTAATTAATTTAAATATTAGCATTCTAAGTTACAATTCGAATTTAATTAAAATTTCTTATTTTTAGCCCACGCAACAGAAATTCCAGAATTTCGGCAATTCTAATACACCAACTTTGGAAACTCATAAATGGAGTTTTACTTGGACAAATGAGGCCAAGGACGGCTCATTGGAAAGATAAAATTATGAAGAATATTTTTGAAGTAGTTTCACTCCTATATTTGATCATTTAATGGGTCTAAAATTAGGCAGAATATCAAGCTCTAAATTTTTAAACAAAATCTTTTTTTGTGAGAATAATTTTAGCAAAATCACATAAAGAATTATTCGTCGACGCATTTCTCATTTTAAACAAAATCATTTAAAAAAAAAAAAAAAAAACAAAACAAAACAAAACAAAACAAAACAAAACAACATTTTTTGAGTTTTATTTTCTGCATTCTCATTTTGCCCACGACTTCTTCTAAGTGTTGTTGATCCATTCGTCAATGTTCTCCTTTACCAATTAAACCATCACAGGCTTCAATAGAAAGCTCTCATTTCTTTCTAAATTGTTTATTTAATTAAATTTGATTATATATGTTTTAATTTTAGATTTAGTATTTTGATTTTATTTTTTCATTTTAATTTTGTTTTGATTTGTTTTTGCAGGAAAATAGTTGAAGATGTGAGGAAAAGAAGATCTCAGTCAATGAGAATACTTCAACAATAAAATAATGGAATGTTGGGTCACTGAAAATTGATGTAGTAGATTCATTCTTCAACAAACTTTCTTGTTGAGAATTCTTTTGTAAATATTATAAATAGCATATTTTAGAATGTAATAAGGGATTCTCTCCTCTGCAATTTTGGAATTCTAAAAGCACTTATGTAATAGGAATTTAGAGTTGTGGGTGAGAGGAGAGAAAATCTCAGATCTAGGGATTATTGAGGATTTTTCTTTTGCATTTTGAATTATGTATGATGGGCAGAGTTTGCACTATTGCAACTCTTGTTTTAAAAGCAAAAGTTCAAGCAATGTAAAAGACTGTTGGAGACCAGAGCCAGAGAAATGGATTCAATAAATTGGTATTTCTAATACTATTGTTTTAAATACTGGTTTCATTTTATGATAACAGGAATGTGTCATTTTATTCATATTTGTGCACTATTGTACGTATGAATAATTTGTCTCAATCATATGTTATTATTTATCTCTACTCTTATGGGTTGTATTCTGATTTCTTAGTAACTATTTACTCAAAAATCTATCTTTTAATACCGGTTTAACAAATAGCAATATGGTGAGAACTACTTTCTCATATTGTTGTTTAATTATTCTAATCACTGATTAAACAATCAATATCATTTTGTGAACTTCTTCCTAAATATTGTTGGTTTATTATTTCAGTTAAGAGTTTTTTTAATAGAATATGTTTTGATATACATAATGTCATTTAATTGAACTACTTCATTAGCTTGATATTCATTATAAGCCAAACATATTTAAATCTCAATCATTTAAATATCTTGCTCTCATTTGGATTAGATCTATATCTGTTTAATTGAGATAGGATTAGGATTTAGTTCCTTTTGCTTGCATTATAGAATAAGTTTACATTTAGATTTAATTTTACATTCTTATAAGTCCTCTTACCAAAGAGACAAACTTTAGTTGTGGCTTGGCTGAGCCTCAGATCAGCTTAAGGATCACTTTCTTGCCTGATCAGCAAGAGGGTTGATCTACTGTCCCTTCTCCATTGGTGGATGAAAGTCATATTGTAAGCCATTTTGGAGATTGAGAGAAGGTAACTGGACCTAGTTGAACTAATGGGAACCACCATTCCAAATGAAAAAGGAGTTGCTTTAAGGTCTGGACTGGGTGGTCATCCCCCAATGTTGTTGCAGCGAATTTCGAGGCTTCAACATTTTTGGCGCTAGAAGGAGGGCCTGAAACTTGTTGTCTATTGGAGTCTTTGTATTCTAACATTTTATTTATCATGATGGCTCCTCTTAAACTTCCAATTTGGAGTTGTATCCATAGACGTGCATCTTCTAATACTCCACTTGAAGTGGTAAGACTCTTGTCTCAAGTAAAAGTTGAATGGTAAGAGAAATTCTTCTGCTTTTAATCATGATTTACAATTCATTCAAAAAATTTCAAATTCTACTTTTCAAGGAATTGATGAAGGTATTTTATGTAGGATTCTTGCTCTTACATTCTTGGCAAAAGCCAGAAGTCGGTGTCAATCGCTTGCAGTTGCCTCAATTCACAACTGGGATCAATTTGTTACAATGTTCTTTTGTAAATTTGATAGCTATAACTACGAACAAGTATGTGACGATTTTTAAGATTTACAAAGATTCGAAAATGAATCTTTGATTGATTTTACCATCAAGTTTCATTTAAATTGTTTGAAACTTAAAATTGAAGAAAAACCTATAAATGAGGAATTAGTAGATTGCTAGGAACATATTTGCTCTCTTCCTCCCATTCATAATCCATGTGAAATTATTTCAAGCTTTGCTCAAACTCCTTCCAATTACACTAACATAATTGAGAATTCCAATATGGAGATGCAAACAAATGATGACGAAGTGGCCTCTATTATGTACGATCAATTTATTCATTTAGTGCACACTTCTTACATTATTAATAATGATCAAGATGCACCTTCACATGTCATAGAATCTCAATCACAAAGCTTGGAGAATTTTACTACTCAAATGCAAAAATATATTAGCAATAATCATGAAGAAAATATGGCTTTGAAATCTAAAAATCAGTATGCGTTAAATTCAGAAAATCAGAACATAAATCAGCAAGTACAAGCAACAATTGAAGTTTCCAATAACACGCAGCTTGCTGTACAAATTTATGAATTCTTTTATGATGAGCAAACACCAAATTCAGAATAGTAAAGCAACATTCTTCAAGAAAGCACAAGTACACAAATGAATGATTTCAAATCTAAAATTTACAATGAGCAGAATGCACAAGAGTTCCTAAAAAGATATTTTTTTAAATCTGTTGCTTCTGATTATCATTTTTCCCTTTATCCAGATATTTTTGCTGATAGCAATTTATCCCCTCTTAATATTAATGATATTTCATAAAACAAAGAGGTTGATCTTAATGAATTGGTAATTAGTTTTTATCAAGATAGAGAATTAATTATTGATCATTCGTCTGGCGTTAATGAACATTTGCTTTATATTTCTTCTTGTTTTGAGACATTGGATAAGATCGAAGGGAATTCTAATGAATGTCGTGAGGTCATTTATGATAGTTACTTTGACATTGAGGACATTGATTTGTTTACTTCACTATTGAATCCTCATAATCAAAGTCTAATCAAATGTGAAAATGAAGAACACTCTAATTCAGAAATTGTTTCAAATAGTTCTCATTTTCAAATAATTAATCATACTCATGATTTCGTCATTTGATGAAACATTCCAATCTATGATTTATATGACAATCAAGATCTCATTCCTATTCATAGTCATGATTTTATTTCTAATTCACATGTTGGTATTGACATTCATTCTAATTCTATTTTAAATCAGCCCAAGTCTTGTGAAAAGGAAATTGTTTTATATCAATCCCAATTATGTTATAACAATAATTGTAACACTAGCGTAAACTATGATTTGATTTTATTATTTTTCCTTCACTTATTTTGTTTAAATTCGGATTTGTTTTCTGTTTTTAATTTTCAATTTTTAGATAATTTGTGTTGGCATATTGAGCAACTCAATATTAAACACTCAATTGATGTGTTGTCTAAATGGGAAAATGAAGTTTCAAATTCTAATCGTGAACATCAAGAGCTATTTCTCTTTCAATTTCAACTCATGTTCATTTCTTATCAATTACTCCTACCTTCTCAAAGGTAGTGTCAACAAGAGAGTGTATTTTCACAATATGACCATCAATTTAATTCAATTAATAATCTTCCACTCTATCTAATAGATTTTCATCCATTTCTCGTAGACCCCTTTGAAAAATATTTGGAAATTTTTCCTTCACGGAAGATTGTTAATAGTTTAACACTTGTACATAACACTAACAAATTTATGCAGGCCATTGTATCTAAAATCTCATTCTCATGATCTGACCTGTCATCTTCTCTTTTGGACATCTCCCAATCAATAGTGGAAATCCATCCGATTTCTATAATCCAATTGAAATTCAACTGGAAAAGACATTTCAAGAGAAGGTAATTGTAAATAATTTATTAGCAATAACTTTACATTCTACTTTCACATTTATTTTCCTTAATTTAATTTAATTTGTATTTTTGTTACTAATGATTGATCTGTACATAAATGCGGGAATTAAAATGAAAGAGTAGTTACATTGGAAGTATGACTATACCTAGTCATGTTTCCTTAATTAAGTTAGAAGTAGAAATATATTAATTTAGATTAGATTTATTTTCTGCTAACATCTATTTTATTATTTCATATTTCTATAAAGCAAGTAATGAATGTGACTTCTTATGGGCATTCCCTTTTATTTTCGAAAAAACATCTTAGAATATTTTAGAAGCTCTTAGATCATACACATTTGTGAAAAGCACTTGATTGTCTTATTTTGAAAAGAAATTCATCACGATGATCATACATGAAGAAATTCCAATAATTTGCTACAACTTAACAATTTTGGATTCGTAAGTATTTCTTAAAAGGAGCTCGTTTTCACCACTCTTATATTCTGATGTAGATTGGAGGTAGATGAAATTTAATGAAAACTCATTACTGAACATTTTTAAGATGAAATAAATAGATGATATTGAACATGGGAGAAATTGAAGATTTATGAGGAAAAAATTTACAGTCAATTTTCTTCCAGGTATGCATTTTAAAGGTTCATCTTCATATATTGTTTGATTTTCTTTTTCATGATTTATTGCCTATTTATGTTATGTTTATTTTTGCAGGTCATCATTGCTTTGATTTTGAAGACTTGAAACAAGCAGTCAACTATTTTAAATCTGCAACATGCTCAGGGAAGTATTAGTTGTTTTGTCAAAATTTGAGGATTCATTAATTTTCCTTATATATTTCATTAAAATTCTGTTTAGACTTTTAAATAAATTATCAGGAAATTCATGTTGGATCATTATAATATCGCAACTTTCCTCATGAAAAAGTCGCGATAACATCTTCCTCCGATCAAATAATCTGATGGTTAATCAAATTATTAAATGGAGTTTTTATAGAAAGGAAAAATTGAGTTAGGCACTTATGTTTTGGATACTTTAAAACGTCCAAATCTCGTCGTATTTTCATATATCATTATCACAGTATCCTAATGTCTGTACATTTCATATAAAGCATCAATTGAAGTGTTTCAATATCTACCCAATTCTGGACCCGATACCACATTTAATTCTAGTTCTGCAAGATATCGCATTCGTTTATAAATCACAATTTTAGTTGAAGCGCATGTTTTAAAAGTTCTGATGTCCTGGACCCGATACCACATTTAAATTCAGTTTTAAAAGATATCACATCCGCTCATAAAATCGTATATCGAAAGTTTTCAAATAAGATTTCACCAAATATATTTGGTCCTGTGATAGCTCCACCACCTCCGATCTCTGATAAAACTTTTCACGATATCGCATCCTCCATACTGCATCATCCATCTCATACCATTTGATCATAAGCATTCCCGATAGGTAGCTTGCGATACAAAATATCTCCAATATAACTTCCCGCTTTCCATGTCGCAATTTTCATATCGCAAAATTCAATCAGTTGTTCTCCTTTTGTACACCTGATATTGAAACTTCGATAAAAGACCTATGATATACATTTTTGCTCGTACCTTTAATCAAGGCCTACCAGAAGTTCATAATATCGCATGTTTCAAAAAATAGAGCTATAATATTTCGCTAATACTTTTCTTTGATAACACTCATATGTGCATAAACTCGATAATTTATGTTATGGGTAAATGATCATATTTTGTCTCTCATCGGTATAGCTGGAATCAAATGCTTATGTTCATTGTAAAACTCGGATTTGCTGCAAATGGAGGAAATTTTTGCACAAACCACTTACAACAGATATTCAAATTGCAAAGATAAAGTTGAGCCATTACATCAAAACTGCCAAATGGTTTCCCTTGAGTGATATTCATTTCTTCCAAAGGGACTCAGAGCCTCTAACTGATGAAATCTGAAATCCTAATCCGCTACTCAACATTTTTCTAGACTTTTCTCAGGATTTCAAATTTGTAGACTCTTGGATTTGTATTATATCAGAAGCATTTAAAAAAAAAAATCCAATATTTACTTCTTTGAGCCTCACATTTCCTTTTACCACTATCATATCCATTACATCTATCAAAGGAAAAATTAACTGTGATGACGTGAAGTCTATTCCATTATCTTTGAATATGTATGCTACTTTCATGTTATCGTGATGACTCAAAACTTGGATGTGTTTCAATCATAACTTTGTGAAATCCAAGAATTCAATCATAGGGATGACTTTCTGACTAAAGGGATATATATTCTTCATAATATACGCACATGGATCTCTTTTACTTTTCTCAACAATATGCTTGGATAATGAAATATTTCTTCACCTGTGGGTCATTCAAAATTTTGCCTTTAATTTGTTATTGGATGCACATTTTATTATATCGACCATCTTTTAGAAAACATATTCATTTACTACAAGGCACTCTTAAGCATCCACTATGGTAATGTAGCAATTTGTGGCAAATTTGGAACATGTAAAAAAATAATAGATAATGATTAAATCATTTGGAATTATCCTTTGTTTTGAATTTTGATATTCACCCCATACTTATCATTTAAAGATTCAAAACATCTTCATATATATAATTAATATATTATTCGGGATTTCGAATCAACTTCAATATAATGGAGCTAATGCAAACTTAAAATAAAAAAAATAAAAGAGAGCATTTATGATTGTCATTCATTAAGAAGAATATTTACATTCTCATCTCTGATGAATTCGATTTACTTCATATTCCTGGAACATGAAACATTGTTTTCTTCTAGTTTGTTGCTTGTTTTAGTTTAAATTTAATAAGTGATGATTGTAGGTAATAAGATTTCACTCAATTTAACTTTTTTATCCTTTTAATTTTAATCAAAGATATAAGTGACTTAATATTGGAGAAGATGATATCTCTTAGGTAAAATTAACCAAATTTCTCCAATGGTAAGTTCATATGCCCACTTTCATTTATTTTCATCTCTTTACTTTTAGTTTCAGTATGTTTTTAATTTTTGTTAATATAAGAATTTGTTTTGCAGCTCCTCATAAAACTTCTCGTGCCTCCACCAAATCAGATTTGGATTTCACTCTCCTTTGTTCAGTAATGACCCTCATTGAATTAGCTACACTAGGGAGTTTCTTAACCTTTAGTTTGTTTCTTTAAGCATTTATTTTGTTATAAAATGGTTAAGATGATGCTTTGAAACAAAACAATTGACACTAGACATAACTTTTTTCGTTGCCACTGAATTTTATCATCACTGCTATTGGAAGCCAAAACGCTTATAACTCTGCAAGATAAATTTTATTTAAATCTCAACAAAATAAGGAAAATTTACATGATTATTTTCTTTTACTTTGTCTCGTTGACACATTGGTATAAACTGTCTTGTTGAAGTCTATCTTTCAAAAGTTTGGATTTTCTTTCACCTTTTACCTTATTCACTTTTATTTTTGATTTTTGATTTCTTTTCTTACTTTAGCTTAGGAATTCTTTTTCTTTTCTTTCTAGTTTTGTTTTGATTTTGGTGACTCTGTCATGATATATGTGAAATGACCTTTCTTGTTCAACAACAGTTGACATACAGGGGGAAATCTTAACTCTGTCTATATCAGTGAATTTCATTTATCATTAAAGACATATCCTTATGGACCCATAATTCCTCTTGCTTCAATTTTTTTTATGGAGGAACGCACATCCTTTCTAGGTGATTGAGATTACTTTTTCAAGGAAATAATTGATTTGAGTTTAACACAATGAATCCATCCCACACCTCCACATAAAAGTCTTTGATTGATAGCTGTAGGGAAATAATTTGGAGCAAACATTATGAAAGTATTCTCTATTAAACATAAATCTCTATTACCACCCCACCTCTTTCACTCAAATACATCATAAACTAAAAGCTTAGAAATACGCTTCTCAAAAGGGTGATTAAAAGAGGAAGTATGGGAAGTACAAGTAAACTTGTCGGGGCTATGGACGCTCGCTGGCAGCGGGACTAGGCTTGTATGGCATAAAAGACAACTTCGTCGAGGTACTCTTCAAGCTTGCTGGAAGCGAAGCGATGTCAGAGACAATAATAAAATGGATATATGCTTTATCAAAAACTCGTATCTCTACCTTCTTCTATTTTATATGAGGTAGTTTTAAAACAAATTTTCCCAAATTTGAATTCATGAATTTTACTCAAATCTGTTTTGAATACTTATCTTTACAAACTCATATTATTTTATCTATTTATATGGGACCTATGGAAATGTTTTACTGTTAGGCGGTTCCTTGAACTCCATTATTTTTAACCTTTGGGTAAATTAAAGATCATTATCTTTAACTAGAGATCACTGGTTCTTCCCAGTGTGTCGCCATTGTTGTAGGGAAAACCCAACACCCCCATTTTTGACTTATTGACTCAAGTAATGGAGACCCTTTTCATTAATTTTTGGCTAAGAATCTTTTATGATTTTCATTTAAGTTACCAACTTTTTATTTGCTTTCCATCCACACTTGTTTCGATTCATTTGATCAACCAGTTTGTAAATGGAACTCCTTTGAAGTTTGATCATTGTCTCGCTTGGACTAAAAATATAAATAAATGTATAATATTTCAATTTTCATAGCTAATTAAGTTCAATGGTCATTCATTGTAAATATTAACTCTTATTTAGTTTTTACTAATATTCTTTCATTTTTTCACTAATAGTCCTGCAAAATGACTCAGCTAAATTGTACAAAAGATGAAAACACGTTTCGGGATCTTGGTAATTTACCCCAATTTATTATTTTAAAATAAATTGCCAAACCCAAAATCTCAAAATTGCAAAGTGGTTGTAGTCCAATTTGTAGGACTATTAATTCACACAGACCCCACTTCATATCACTCCTTCTTTCCAAAATCTCGATCTAAAAAATGTGATTTAAAAAATATTGCGATCAAAATTTGCGATTGTGAGACATCGCAAATCGCATATCGTAAACAACAATTACTTTTTTATGCGCTTATATTAAAAACTCCATACGCTATTTTGAAATAATGCGAAGGGTTAAAGAAGTTTTATTATAAAATTTTTGTTTTGTGCTCCTTATAACTCCCGACTCCTACACCCCACTCACCCTCACATCATCGTGACCTCACCCACCCTCCACCTCATTATTGCACTCACCTTCCTTATCACTCCATCCTCTCTTCATTAACTCCTCCACTCACCATCCTCATTTATGGCTATGTAAATGGTTTGTACTTGAAATGGATTGATTCTAATGGTTTGTGTGATTAATGAAATAGGATTGATGGTTTGATTATATTATTAAAATATAATATAATATTATTTTAATTCTAATATAATTCATTATAATATTAAATATTATATAATAATATTTTTTTAATATATAAATTTTGTTTAATTAAAATTGTAATGAATTAATAACATAATTACAATTAATTAATATAGGCATTCTAGGTTAGGATTAGAATTTAATTAAAAATTCTGATTTTTAGTCCATGCAACAGAAATTCGAGAATTCTCGCAATTCTAATACACCAACTTTGGAAGCTCATAAATAGAGTTTTACTTGGCCAAATGGGGCCCAGGACAGCTCATTTGAAAGATAAAGTTATGGAGAATATTTTTGAAATAGTTTTATTTCTAGATTTGATCATTTAATGGATCTAAAATTAGGCAGAAGATCAAGCTCTGAATTTTTAAACAAAATCAATTTTCTGAGTTTTATTTTCTGCATTCTCATTTGTCCACGACTTCTTCTAAGTGTTGATCCATTCGTCAATGTTCTCCTTGACCAATTAAACCATCACATGCATCAATAGAAAGCTCTCATTTCTTTCTAAAATGCTTATTCAATTAAATTTAATTAGATATGTTTTAATTTCCGATTTAGTATTTTGATTTTATTTTTTCATTTTAATTTTGTTTTGATTTGTTTTTGCAAGAAAATAGTTGAAGATATGAGGAAAGTAAAATCTTAGTCAATGAGAATGCTCCAACAATAGAAGAACGTAATTTGGGCCAATGAAAATTGAAGTAGTAGATTTATTCTTCAACAAACTTTCTTGTTGAAAATTCTTTTGTAAATATTATAAATAGCAGATTGTAGAATGTAATAAGGGCTTCTCTCCTCTACAATTCTGGAATTCTAAAAGCACACATGTAATAGGAATTTAGAGTTCTAGGTGAGAGGAGAGAAAATCTCAGATCTGGGGATTATTGAGGAATTTTCTTTTACATTCTGAATTATGTATGATGGGCAAAATTTGCACTTTTGCAGCTCTTGTTGTAAACGCAGAAGTTCAAGCAATGTAAAAGACTGTTGGAGACCAGAGCCAGAGAAATGGATTCAATAAATTGAGATTTCTAATACTATTGTTTTAAATACTAGTTTCATTTTATTATGGCAGGAATGTGTCATTTTATTCATACTCGTGCACTATTGTCAGTATGAGTAATTTGTCTCAATCATATGTTATTATTTGTCTCTGCTCTTATGGGTTGAATTCTGATTTCTGAGTAACTATTTACTCAGAATTTTGTCTTTTAATATTGGTTTAACAAATAGTGATATGGTGTGAACTACTTCTCCATATTGATGTTTAATTATTCGAATTACTGATTAAACAATCAATATCATTTTGTGAACTTCGTCCTAAATGTTGTTGGTTTATTATTTTAGTTAAGAGGCCTCTGAATAAAATATGTTTTGGTATACATAATGTCAGTTAATTGAACTACTTTGTTAGCTTGATATTCATTATAAGCTAGACATATTTAAATCTCAATCATTTATATATATTTCTCTCAGTTGGGTTAGATCTATATCTTCTTAATTGAGATAGGATTAGGATTTAGTTCCTTTTGCTTGTATTATAGAATAAGTTTTCATTTAGATTTAGTTTTACATTCTTATAAGTCCTCTTCCCAAAGAGGCAAACTTTAGTTGTGGCTTGGCTGAGCCCTGGATCAGCTTAAGGATCACTTTCTTACCTGATCAGCAAGAGGGTTAATCTGATGTCCCTTCTCCATTGGTGGATGAAAGTCATATTGTAAGCCATTTTGGAGATTGAGAGAAGGTAATTGGACCTAGTTGAACCAGTTAGAACCACCATTCCGAAAGAGGAGTCGCTTTAAGGTTCAGACCGGGTGGCCATCCCCCAATGTTGTTGCAGCATATTTTGAGGCTTCAACAAGTGGGTAAATGTGGGAGAGGTGGTTACATATTGGTATCAGAGTAGGTTTCACTCTCTTTGGGTAATATTTGATACCACATATTAGTATCTGAGCGGGTTTATGTTCTCTTTGGGTGATGTTTGGTACATTTAGCCCATCCAAGTAATTGTATATGGTTATTCATGCATAGTAGGTCAAACATACATCGTGGTGGTCATTATGTACTTTGTGTCACCATGTTGTTGTTAGTATATTATGATATTGATATGTTGGCTGAGATGGAGCTAGAGATGCAGATTATTAGAGCTAGGTTGCAACACTAGACCTCAGGGTAAGAGTAGATCGTTATACATGTTTGTATGTTTGGCATTCAGGTATGATGGTTAATGATTGTTATATGCATTATGGTTATATACATGCATGCCATTCTATTGTTGTTGTGGTTACATGCATGATAGATGCTAGTCAATCAATGTGGTTATATGAAAATGTGTCAGATAGTCATGCAGGGTAGTAGCTTGTTGTTATATGCATTGTTGTAATAACCCTAGTGAAAATTCCATGTAATAAAAGTTAATAAAGGCAAAAATAATAATCACGGTTGATGGGACACTTATTCCAAGCTTAATGTTAGGCAAGACATCCTAGTGTGGCTGTTCATTCGGTTTATTATGGCTAAGGAAATTGGCAAAGGCAATGGCTAAGGCTTTGGAAAGGAAAAATGGAATTTTTTGCTAATTTATTTATGAAAATAATGGAAATTACGAGAAAATGAAAGTGAAAGGTCACAGGTCTCGTGTGAGGAGGAAAATGAGGGAAAATAATGGAAAATGAAGAAAATAGAGGCCTTATTCATAAAAGGGCTTCTAAGGGTCAGTTGATAACCTTTTGTCAATTCAGTTTTGGAGCTCTCTCATTATTCTCTCTCTCTCTCACTCTTGGACACTTATAGTTTTATTGAATCATTTTTGGCATTGGATCAAGAAAGGCAAAGAAGGCAAGAGGAAGCAAAGATCAAACAGGGAAAGCCAAGATCAAGCAGCTACATGAGTATTCTTTGCAGGTATCGATTTGCATGTGTATTTTCCTTGCTAGATTTGGAATGCATGGTATTGCATGTGGTTCTTTTGCTTTTATGGCATAGGTTTTTGCAAGTGTCACAATGTTTTCACCCCAGCCTTGCCATTTCTGAATAGCCATGGTGTGATGGGGTTCTCATGTTTTGGTTGAGCTAGATTATCGGATGGATTCAAAGTTGAGTGAGGTGGATCTTCGAATGATAGAGCACATGGCCTAGTGGTCCTTGAATCAGATTGTGGATCATGGTAAAGCCACTGGCCTAGTGACCCCTGAGCCAAACTGTGGGTTGCGGTAAAGCGATGATTATGTTGCGTTGGTGGGCCTAGGAATCCTTACCGGTGAATGGCATGATATAAGGTAAAGCCAAGAAGTGGTTTGCTCTATGTTGTGCCTAGTAATCCTGGGTTTGCGATATGCAGTAAAGCCTGGAGTGTGGGTCTTGGTTTAGGGACTAGTGATCCAGGTTTGGATTGTGGTAAATCCTTAGAGACTAGGAGATAGGAAAATTCCTCATGCTGTAGCTGGAGAAATTCGGTGGCATCCATGATTTTTTGACATAGTGATAGGGTGAAGATCATGGAAAAGCCTGTTATGACATGTTTATTGTGTTGGCCTATTGATTCGAGATAGATCACGGTAAAGCCTAGTTTCCATTGATGAGGGTGAGGTGGTTTAGCCTCGGGATGCCTTGGTTGGTTCCTTTGGTTTGAATCCCACATCCATGCTTCAAATATGGCGCAGGGGTGAATGGTTGAAGAGAGATTTGGCTCAGCCATTCTATAATCGGGTGGAACATGGTAGTCCCATCTCGAGATTGGATTTTGCATCATTAATGAAAGGTTATTTCTCTTTATATTTATATGAGTATTATATTGGTTTATATGTGGATCATATGGTTGTGATTTCATTGGTATTTCTGCTGCTATTATGTTGGTTATATATGTGTTTCATGACAATGGCTTAAATCCCGGGGACGTTGGCACATAACTAGAAAAAATAGTCCCTGGATGTTGGCATGCCTATAGCATGAGAGAGTCCAGAGCCTCCTAAATGTTGGTAGGCCTATAGCATGAGAGTGTCCAAAGGTCAAGTGATAAAAAAAACTTTAGTGGGCCCCAGGGGATAGCTGCCTGAAGTGTAGGGATGGTTCTGTTGACAGTGTTGGATCCACCAACATGTCAAGGGATCTCCCTGGTCAAAAGTCCCAATTAGACCTCAGACCATTTGGTGTAGGAGTCCCAACAGTGGGTCGTATGGTAGTGCCTTGACCACGCTTTCGCAAAGAGGAAAGTAAGATAAGTTTGTTGGTAGCAAGGGCGTGACATATGCAGTGATCCAAGGAAGGTGCATGAGAGGTTCTAACACACGGGGGTTGAGATGAGTGCGCCCTTTGGAAACCTGGGATAGCACGGAGTTAAGAAGGGAACACACGAGAAAAGATACATCACAACATGGAAGGCAAGTTAGCAAGCAATCCAAAGTGATGGTTAAACCAACAACACATTTTAGAAAGATTCATACATACATACATAGAAATAGCTATACATGCATGCATAAGCAAACAAATACATATATAATTTGGAGTAAATAGATAACTGAAATACAATACAACATATGCATGAAATGTGTTGACTCTTGTTATATTAAGAAGTGCAAGTTCCAGTCATACAATACATCCATGTCCAACCACTAGTTCTGGCAACAGAACGTTACAAACACAACCGCATGCTCCCCCAAAGAGATGTACTAGCTCTGCGCAGTGGAGAAGTAAGGCTCATTACAATACTATCCAAGCTCTCTCTAAGATAGTCCTATCGGAAGCTTGGCTGACCAAAATCCTCTACAATGAGTTATGAGGGACTATTTATAGCAAAGGGTGGGGTGACCCTTGACATTCCCCTTTGTGACAATTCATCTACCCTCATGACTCTTCATCTACTCTATGATTGTTACATCCAACTATCAACACTTGAACCTACATTTGACAAGATGTTACATTACAATGCACATGTACCCATGTGAGACAAAATGGCGAGAGCAAGCCATGCAAGACATCACTATGACTCAGACAACCGTGGGAAGTCCAACTCTTCAACATCCTCGTGATGATCAACAGTTGCATAATGATGCCAAGATCGGTAGTCCGTGATGGTGTCTGTGTACTCCAAGGTGACATCTTTTTGGAACCTAACTCTTGCCTCCATAGCATCCAGGTACACTGCTCGGGCTCCTCTATCCAACTCGTCTTAGAGCATGTGCATCATTGTCTTCAATGTGACCGAACCAACAACATACTTATGCATGGTGTCTGCACTGATCGACAAGTCTGGGTTGGTGGAAATGCACATTAACTCGTCAAAGTATGAGTCAAGCTCTAGTCAAACTTGTGTCTTTGTCTTCGCCTGGGTGAGAGTCCCAATAGATGGGATCGCATGTGCACGCACCACAACATCTATACTCTTGAATACACATGCATGGAAGCCTATAGACTAGTGATGAGCTATGGGATCTCTTCATAGCTCCGGATCTGGCTTTGTATGTGTACTTTCAACTCAATTGCTCTGGGCTTCATCATCTTAGGCAAGTGAAGCGGGGCTCCCTTGTATCTCATTGTCCATGTTTACATGTAATCAACAGTAGCATCCACGTTCAACGAGATACATGCTCTTCTAACACATCACTGTTGCCATCCGTTGAGATGGACAACTGCCATATGCACGGTACCAAACTTGGAATACAACGCCCACATGACTGTGTCAAGGGACAATACTTCATCCAGTATTGCCTTCTTCAGTTCTTCTCGGGCGAACGTTGTCACCAACTCTCCTCCTTGCTTGGTCATCTGTAGCTCCTTAGCCATTCGCTCATTCTCAGCTATCAAAAAGTGAACACTTGAGCTAGTGGCTTCAGCACATGCTCTAGTGGAATCAGCCAAGGCTGCTAGATGTTTGTGCACATCTGACACGATCACTCATTCCTCATACTGCACAGGAGATGTATGATCTTCTGGAGTTGACACTCTACAAGATTGCACAACTCTATGTTGAGATTCGTCAAATGAGATGTTGTGCATCTCTCCTTTCGGCTGATCTCCAAGGATCTCAGTGTCTCCTTAGTCACTTGGGACTTGCTCATCTTCTAGATGCAGTGAAGCTGGTGGGTCGACCCCTTGGTGGTGAGGCATGAAGTTGATGTCTTTCTCTAACTCCTGTTGCTCCATGTTTGAATCCATCCGTTCAAATGCTTGCTCTATTTCCTGAGTGAAGTCCTTCTCTTGCAATGGTTCACCCTGTTCGCCTGATGCTTGCTGTTTTGATGAGTCCACTACCTGTACGGGCATTGTTTCATTCGTCTACACATGTTTCACCCCCTGTTGTACCTGTTTCTATCGTGCTTCCCTCTCTTGTTTGCGCAACTCCTGTTACTTTCGGAGTTGCTCCTTCAACTAATGCAACTCCTTCTTTGTTTCCTCCATTCTCCATTTCTCTCTCTGCCTTTGCGTGTTTTGTTTGTTGCGCTATTGCCTCTTTGCCTATACGACCAAAGTTGCTTTCTCCACAAGTGGATCTGCACAGAACTTGCAGCTTTGTTCTTCCTCCATGAGATCGACAATCTTCCTTTTGCCCTTGTCGCGCACTGGTATGTTCACCTCTAATGTTGTTGCTTTTGGTGCTCTCCAGGATGCTGCTTCACGTTGCTTCGCTAACCATTCCATAATGAAGCTGACCTGTTCATTGGGTCTGGAGAAACTGTAACAATATCTCCATGGGTCCTCCTCCGCTCAATGAAATGCCCCGTGGATCCAATTGAATTGTACTCTCGTGCACTGATCTTTCACAAGACAATGTGGGTCATACAGATTGTAACTTCATAGGTCGAATTGATACTTCTTCATCTGCTCTACTTCGAAAATTGCATGCTTGAAACTTTAGATATGATATAACCCAATGCACAGCGAAAGAGTGGGCGAAGGCGCCTTCTTCTTCTGGTGCAACCTAACTGTCAATCCTGCTGAGATGTGATATGCTACTTCCTGCATGACGAGCACATCCAAGGAAAACTTCGGTAGAACATGTAGAGGCTTCTCCACACTATACATTCATATGAAGGTGTCAGACGGTGAGGAATACCAATCAGTTATGTCTATCAGTGCCTCCATTGCTTCCATCGACATGCAAGGTGGATCCTATTCAAATATCATCTTGTAAACCAGGGTGACAAAATGATCAGACAACCGTGTGATAACTCCTCTCAAGTTGCATTCAGACAAAATCTTATTGAAAATAGCAACAAGAAATGTTAAAAATAACACTGCTATAAATAGCAGTTCAGCTAGTGTTGAACATAGCAACAAGGGATGAAAAAATGGAAGTGCTAAAAATAGCATTCTATAAATAGCATTTCGGGATACCTTCCTATTTTAGTCAGTCCCTAAACTAAAATAGTGAAGTAAAATTCGAATTTGATCTTAGCAGTTGTTTGTAAAATAATTAATTAATTCATCTTGAGTTAATTAGTTAAGGAAAATCAAACATGAAGTCTATGTGGGGACATGCAACAGTTTCTCCACTAATTGAGGAATTTATCCATCAGTTAAAGAGATAAGGACGATTTGTAATATTGAGTTGTAATTAGTTGGCTCAGTTAACTGAGTCAAGTCTAGTTAGATTAATTCAAACAGTTTGTTGAATTAATGTAAGTTCAACTAGTTAATGCTTGCATACATGTAACTACTGCACTTCAGATAACTGAGTATTCTCTCATAAATAACTCATGCATGTCAGTTCAGACAGAGACCCAGTTGAGATCAGATGGAGGGGTAGTGTACTATCAGTTGCTAGAATATTCCATTGTGAATATTCCTTGCATACAGAAGGAATTCTTTCCTTGAGCATTGTGCAGTTACTTCTTCAGGTTTAGTGAGTGTGATGAGGCAAATTCACACATGTGGCTTCACTGAACCCCAAGAAAAATTGCGCAAGGAAATAGAAGGCTTGGAGGGCTTGAGGAGGACATATACTATGTCTATTCAGTCTGTGAGTTGTGTTATTTTATTGCAGGAAGAGCAGGATAGCTTGAGAGCTGATTCTTTTTGTAACTTGAACAAGATTTCCACTTGTGTGATAATACGGAGATTGGGGTTTTAGGCTGAGGCTTTCCCCGGGTTATTTCTTCTGTGTTATGTGTGATTGATTTCTCATTCTCAGTTATATGTGTTCTCTTGATCTTGCTCAATTTGATTAAGATTTCGCAAAGTGTTGTAGACATAGATCTTGTATTGTGTTTTAGTATATTGCATAATATGTTGATCTACAATGGGAATTTCTACATGGTATCGGAGCAAAGGTGATCAAGGTGAAGAACAATATACAAGAAGGAGAAGTTCGAAGTTTGTGGTTACTGAATATAGAAATCGAGTTCTTATCACATCTCAATTTCATCGATGGCGTTCAATGGTTTAAGACTCAAGTATGCCCTTGATGGTAGCTCGAATTATATAGCCTGGAAGGATTGCATGGAGGCGGTATTAGAGGATAACGGTCTAAAGGACTTCAATGATCAAGAAGTCCCCAAGCCGACTGATGCTACTCAACTGGCGGAATGGAAGAAATGTGTGGCTAGAGCAAGGAGAATCCTCCTGGAGGGAGTTCGTGACTACATTGTCTCGAGCCTCCATGGGAAGGAGACATTGTTTTCGATGTGGAGAACATTGAAAGATCTATATCAAAACAACATCGATCAGAGGAAGCTGGCGCTGAAAGACAAGCTTCGTAAGATCAAGTGTAAAAATGGCAACACGATCTCTACATATCTGAACAAGCTCACCACCTCCAGGGATGAGCTTGGAAGTGTAGGGATCACGAATGCTGATGATGACATGGTGAGTCTTGCACTCCTTAGTATCCTAAGAGCTTGCATAGCTACCAAGACTCGGTTAATGGAAGAGAAAAACTGCCAGATTAGGAACGACTTTGGTCGGATCTGATGCAGGAGGAAATAAGAAAAAGCACCAGAGATGGATCCTCATCGAAGCAAGATGATGAGGAAAATCTAGCCTTAGCGAGTAAGGCGAGGAAAGGGAAAGGGAAGGCATCCCATTCTAAATCCGGTTCTTCCCATGGCGGGAAGAATATTGACAAACTGAAAGTGTGATGCTTTCATTGTCATGAAGTGGGCCATTCTGCTACGAATTATCCATAGAAGAAATCCAAGAAGGGTTCCTCGAAGGGATCTAATGGTGAATCACTAGCCTCACAGTTTGAGCTAGATTTCTTGCTTATCGCATGCATGGTTTCATCCATGGTGGGATGTGTGTGGTACCTAGACAGTGGAGCTTCATTCCACATGTCAGGTGACAAGAATTTTTTTAGTACCTTGGAGGAGAAGGATCTCGAGATGTGGATCGAGATGGGTGATGATGGAAAGTACCATGTTTCAGGTGAAGGTATGGTTGTGTTTTAGAGGGAGCATGGAGCTCCCCTCACCTTGATTGATGTAAAGTATGTACCAGGTCGGAAGAAGAATCTTGTGTCTGTTGCTATGCTAGAAGATAAAGGCTATGAAGTAGTCTTTAGTAAAGGAAAGGTATTCCTGAGGCATATCGGTACTGGACAGACAAAGCGAATAGGGATTCAAGTTAAGAATCTCTACAAGCTGGAGGTAGACGATTGTGTTGCTTTGAGTTCCAAAGCTAAGATGGTGTAGAGCCAATATGTTGGCAAGCTATGGCACAGAAGACTGGGCCACTTGCACCATGGATCCCTAAAGATCATGCAGCAAATTTCTACCAGATTACCCAGGGGGAAAACTTGAGTAGACAACTACATGAAAAGGTTGTACCTTGGGTAAGTATGTGAAATATTCCTTTCCGGATCGAGACAGTAGAGCTGGACCAATCTTGGAGCAAGTTCACTCAGATGTTTGTGGAACTTTCTCTACAGCCTCCACCGCTAAACAAAGGTACTATGTTATTTTTATTGATGATTTTTCTCATAGATGCTGGATCTACTTTATGCAAAAGAAGGATCAAACCTTCTTGAAGTTTTGTGAGTTTAAAGCCTTGGTAGAGAAAGAATCTAGAAAGAAAATAAAAGCCTTGCATAGTGACAATGGTCGAGAGTATGTCTCCCAACAGTTTAAAGACTTCTGCGCTGCAGAAGGTATTAAATGGGAATTGACAGCAACCCATAACCCACAGTAGAATGGGGTGGCTGAAAGGAAGAACAGATCGATTGTGGGAGCATCTCGAGCGATGTTGCATGACCAAAGCCTACCACTGCATTTGTGGGTCGAGGCATGCAATGCAACAATATACTTGCAGAACAGAAGCTTGCACCGTATACTGGGGATGAAGACACCTATGGAGGCCTATTCTAGGAAGTGACCCGATGTAAGTCACTTCCAAATCTTTGGATCATCAGTTTACTGTCATGTGACCAAAGATGCCAGGAAGAAGCTAGACCCAACATCTGAGTTGGGAATACTTGTGGGGCACATGGATACACCCAACAACTATCGGGTGTACCTGCCTTTCACTCAGAGGACTGTGGTATGCAAGGATCTGAAGTTCGACGACCAGAAAGCCATGCAAGTGTCACTTGAGAGAGAGTTCAAGTTGCATGCAGATGAGGAACCTTCAGTTCCTAAGGAGGAGGAGCCTTAGATTGATGCAGAGCAACCGCATGCCAGGGATCCGAGAGTGGATACATCCACTCATGTTGAGACTTCCAGAGATGGGCAGAAATTCTCAAGGGAAGTTGACAGGTTGATGTTGGATGCACGGGAGAATGTGGGACAACCATCTTCTCAACGTAAACAAAGGAGGTCGCCCGAGCGGTACACTAGGTACATGGCCCTGGTTGGGGGGTGTGTAGATACCGAACCTTCTTCATTCGAGGAGGCAGTGCAACAACCAGTCTAGGTTGATGCAATGGTAGAGGAGTACAACTCTATCATTTGGAACAGTGTGTGGGATGTTGTCCCAAGGCCTCAGGGCAAGTTAGTGGTGAGTTCCATATGGCTTTACAAGGTAATGCAAGTAGTTGATGGCAATGTTGACAAACATAAGGCAAGGTTTGTTGCTCGGGGTTTCTCATAGGTCGAGGGGATCGACTACGATGAGACTTTTGCTCCCATAGCAAGGTACTCATTGATTAGATCGATGTTGGCACTATCAGCTCAGATGGGATGGAAGATCCACCAGATGGATGTGAAGACAACATTTCTCAATGGGAAGATTGAGGAGGAGGTGTACATTGAGCAACCAGAAGGCTTCGAAACCTTCGATCGTGAGTCGCATGTGTGTAGACCCAAGAGGCCTTTGTATGGGCTGAAGCAAGCACCTCGTGCTTGGTACACCAGGATCGACAGCTATTTCACCAGTTTGGGCTTCACTAAGAGTGAAGCAGATGTGAACCTTTACTACATCATGGTAGAAGGTAAACCATTGATCATTGTTCTTTATGTTGATGATCTGATTTTAACAGGTTATGATTAGTTGATATAGTCTTGCAAGGAGGACCTTGTAAGAGAGGTCGAGATGAAGGACTTGAGCCTTATGCACTATTTTCTAGGCATGGAGGTGTGGCAGAAAGATGGGTAAGTATTTGTGTCTCAAGGCAAGTATTCCAATGAGATACGCAGGTGCTTTCACATGGAGAAATGCAAGCCCATGCAGACTCCTCTAGTTGGGAACTGGAGGAAGGAGGATGCTACTTCAGGTGAGGTAATAGCTGCTACTGTTTATCGGCAGCTAGTGGGTTCACTTATGTATCTGGTGAACACATGACCCAACTTATGCTTTGCGGTGAACCAAATGAATCAAGCTATGGTTCAGCCTACCAGGTTGTTTTGGAAGGCAGCAAAGCATGTGCTGAGATACCTCGGAGGCACATCTCAGTTCGAATTGTGGTACAGACAGACAGAGGGAGTGAAGCTTCAGGGCTTCACAGATGCAGATTGGGCAGGGAGTCCATCAGACCAGAAGAGCACTTCTGGAGGAATCTTCAACCTTGGTTCAGCTGCAGTTTCCTGGATACCTTCCATTTTAGTCAGTGCCTAAACTAAAATAGTGAAGTCAAATTCAAATTTGATCTTAACCGCTGTTTGTAAAATAATTAATTAATTCATCTTGAGTTAATTAGTTAAGGAAAATCAAACATGAAGTCTATGTGGGGACATGCAACAGTTTATCCATTAATTGAGGAATTTATCCATCAGTTAAAGAGATAAGGATGAGTTGTAATATTGAATTGTAATTAGTTGTCTCAGTTAACTGAGTCAAGTCCAGTTAGATTAATTCAAACAGTTTGTTGAGTTAATGTAAGTTCAGTTAGTTAATGCTTGCATGCATGTAACTACTTCAATTCAGATAACTGAGTATTCTCTCATAAATAACTCATGCATGTCAGTTCAGATAGAGACCTAGTTGAGATTAGATGGAGGGGCAGTGTACTATCAGTTGCTAGAATATTCCATTGTGAATATTCCTTGCATGTAGAAGGAATTATTTCCTTGAGGATTGCGCAGTTACTTCTTCAGGTTTAGTGAGTGTGATGAGGCCAATTCACACATGTGGCTTCACTAAACCCCAAGAAAAACTGCGCAAGGAAATAGGAGGCTTGGAGGGCTTGAGGAGGACATATACTATGTCTATTCAGTCTGTGAGTTGTAGTGTTTTATTGCAGAAAGAGCAGGATAGCTTGAGAGCTGATTCTTTTTGTAATTTGAACAAGATTTCCACTTGTATGATAATACAGAGATTAGGGTTTTAGGCTGAGGCTTTCCCCGGGTTATTTCTTCTGTGTTATGTGTGATTGATTTCTCATTCTCAGTTATATGTGTTCTCTTGGTCTTGCTCAATTCAATTAAGCTTTCGCAAAGTGTTGTAGAAGTAGATCTTGTATTGTGTTTTAGTATATTGCATAATATGTTGATCTACAGTGGGAATTTCTATACATCTTACAATAAGAGTTCACAGCAGTCTCCGCCGGTGACCATGCCCACTTCAAGCTTGGGAACTCCTGTCGGGCATAAACTACATCCAAGACGTAGGCAGACATGTAGATTTCTGCTTGCATACCATTGGGCGGCTATCAAGCCCTTGCTACATGTTCCTTCAGCTGATGAGCCAACATGTCAAACCAGTTGCATGGTTTTCCCTCTATGGCTAGTTGGTCCAATGCAATCACCGAACTCTATGGGAAGGTTTTTGTGCTTTCTTAGCCATACAGTCGACATGTAAAAATGACCAAGTATTGATACGCCATCTGCAATATCTTCATCTTGTAGATCTTGTTGGGTGTCATCTTGAATCTAGCCGACTCCTTTACCCAATTCTTTAGAATGTCTTTGGAGTTGGCATTGTTGTTGGATAAGTTGAAGGAAGTCTCAATGATAGTCACGGGCTCCGACATTTGATACATCTCATCATAATCCTATTCCTTGAAGGTTGCAATCTTTGCCATGTTGACACTGCTCAAGGTCATCGTCTCAGGATCAGTGTGCGAGACGATCCAGTGTATCATGTCCGCGCATGGGAACACGGGTATCTGCATGCAATCCGGTACAAGCCAAATTTATGGATGTTCACGTATACCTGGCGGTCTTCGAGGTCTTCCCCAAATGTGCCTGCAAATGCATCATTGACCTCTTGCCATTTCAACTTGATGTCCTTATCTAGAATCAACTTGGTATCTTCGTAGATCTGTAGGCTTGCAGACACTCGCTCAACTGTTGCTCCAGTTGCACTTCCATCAATGTCCTTTGATCCTGCTCTCTTGGAGGCCATTGATCCTGAAATATCAAGAGGCGGACGAACTCGTGCTAGATCTGGAGACAAAGCGAAATGCATGGCAAGAAATTTGTCAGCGAAAAACAAAGCAAATTCGAGAATGACATAACACATACCTAGGGAAAGACTGGCAATGATTGCACAATTTCTTCTGGGAGGATGGTTGGCTGGCTACCAAACTTGCACAAAAGCAGTTTAGGTTGTCTAGGAGGCATGACAGGCTACTGGAATTGTGCAATGCAGAATCCAAGTTGACTGCTGACTACTGGAATTGCGCAATGCGCTATTTCAGTTGGCAATGGCTGCAGGCTTAGTGACTGAATTGTGCAATTTTATGGGCCAACAGTCACCGTCCCTCAGAATTTCGCAAAGCAGGCCTAGGGAACAACTGCTGGGAAAAAATGCGCATTTCCTGGGGGGAAGACATAGCCTTCCCTCTCAGGGTTGTGCAATGTTGTCTTGGTGAGGCAGAGTCCAGGCCAAGGTTGCCCAGACCCGTCGACGGGCAACTGAAGGCAAATGTGAAAGTGAATGCATGGTGATAAATGAGTGTAAGAAGAAGCAAATGATCATGCATGAAAACAATGAATGAAAGATTTAGAAAACATAACAACATGCATGTGGGTGAAGTGAGTTACCGAATTGACGACCATTCGTGCAAAACAGTTTCATACATGCGATAGCAGTGAGATAGTAATGAAAACTGAAACGATGTTAGTACAAGCTAGTATGCATGTAAACGACATCAAACATTCAAAGAAATCAAGCAAACATCACTCATACAAGCAAAAACACAAAAAGCGACATAAATGTTGTAAAAGACAAGTTGAGACCACTTACTCGTGAATAGCTGAGCTGGATGTGTCAAAGAGTCCTGGATGTGTTGTGGGATGTCAGAGCTCCAAGATTGATGTGAAGAAATGAGCTCTGAAGCTTCAAATAAATAAGTTTGAAGCTCATGATGCGCATGCCACAAATCTAGGAAAAAGCGACACTTGAAGAAAAGATTCTAAAACGATCTGTGCATGTAACCTCCAGCTGCTAAAAATAGATCCCTAAAATCTAGGGATGCTTTATTGCATGTTGCTTTTTCTATTCCAGGAAAAAACATCCCATGCATGCAAGTCAAGTTTTCTTGGTCCCAATTGGAACTGGTCAAACCAACTACACATGTAAGAGCCTGCTCAACTGTTGGGAGAAAATGCGCATTTTTGGATGGGAGCTGAGCTGACTGCCTAGGAGATTTGCGTAATTTCTGGGCAGAGCAGCTAACTATTGCCCAGGATTGCACAATTCCTGGGCTAAGCAGCCTTGCTGGGAGGAATTGTGCAATTTTCTAGATGAAGCTTGACTGGCAGAATTGCGCAATTATGGAGCCCAGCAAGCTGCCAGACTGAATTGCACAATTTCTAGAGGGAATGTTGGTTGCCCTCCAGAATTGCGCAATTTCTTGAGGGAGTTGCTTAGCCTCTAGATGGACCAAGTTCGGAGAAACAACCTGTGAGGTGAATGCAACAAGCTTTGATAGACAGGATGTCTTTCTGCGAGAAAATCACTAAAGCTTGTGTACTTGACGAAGTAAGACATGGTGCTGCGAAAGGCTGGTAGGGAGGCTCCAAAACGAAGTTAAGGCAAAATTTTGGAGGGTGGTTGTAGCCGCTACACTAGGTTCTTAGGGGTCTTGTAGCTAATGTGGAAGGTTTGTATGTTCTGTTCCATCAATTCCATTTCCTTAAGGTTGCATAGGAGGTTGAATATAATCATAGTAGCCTCTCATCACATGTGTTACCCCGGTTGGCCGGTTAGTTGGGTAGATGTGGGAGAAGGGTGTTATAGAGTGGTATCAGAACATGGTTCATCCCTTGGACTGGATGGGTTGTGTGTGTTGGTCATGCATGCATGTTAGTTGCAGGTGTGTCTCTTGTGCTTGCATTCCATGTGCTTGCTACATTGCATGGTGTTGATCATGGTTGTAGTGATGTCACCATGTGGAAGTTGAGGTTGTTGTTGTGGGATGCATCGTCATGAATGTATGACTAGTTACATGTTGTTATATGTCACTTACATGTGTCATTTTGTATGCTTGGTTATATTCTCGTATGCCTGGTTACATTCTCGAATGCTTGGTTGCATGTATCATTCTTGTAATCTTGGTTTCAAGTATTGTTTGCTTATGCTTGATTATATGTGTTAATGCGTGTGTGTGGTTGATTACGCATTGCTTATGCATGTTGATGTTTGCATGTGGTCATGTGTACAGTGGTGTAATGGTTGTTGTCATGCATGGGGTCGTGGTGTGTGTTGTTGTTAAGGTCATGCATTGATGACCAGACTCTAGCTAGAATGATTTACATATGGTTAGATGCCTATGTATTACATTCTATATGCTGTTATGATTATGTCATACATGTATCACGTCGATTTGGTGATCTTGTAGATGAGGTATCCTCCCTGAATTATGCTAAGGTACGTTGATTTATTGTGATTTGGTTTAACTGACATAGTGTGCCTTGCAGGAAAGAGATCAAATGAATAGCAATATGGTAAACTACAAAGACTCTCCCCATGAATCAGATGAGAAACATGGTGTTGGGCACTCTTCTGATTTGGCATACACATTGAGAAGCTTCAAGGAAGAAATAAGGAGTTGTAACGCAGACAATGACATGATCATACAGGCACAAGAGAAACAAACATATGTTAATGCTATACTTCTCCTAAGTTTGTCAAAATTGCAGTAATAAGGGCCACTTCAGATCAACCATCAGTAGGAGGATAGAACTAGTGGGGCATATGGAAGTAGGTCACATGGTGGTCACATTTCAGATAGAGATGACACTATTAGAGATGGTCAGTTGTTGGATACTCCAGATAGGAGATTTGATGGATACTAATACTATTATAGTTCTGGTTCTGATAAACATCATGATCATCATCGTTATCATCCTTATAGGAGGAGTGATAATGGATACTTTCCAGATGAGTTTAAGAAAGCGAAGCCACCTACTTTTGATAGAGAAGTGAAGAAGCCGGAAGATGCAGAGGCTTGTATACTTGGGATGAACACAGTCTTTGAGTTGCATAATTACACAGAGAACATGAAGGCTAGAGTAGCAATCTTCAGAAGGCCAAAGTAGCAATCTTCAGCTTGAAAGGTAAAGCAGACATTTGGTGGGAAGATGTGAAGTGGTTAAAAGACATCAATATAGATGACTTGAGCTGACATGAGTTCAAGAGGCTTTTCAGGAAGAAATACTTGTCAGAAAGGTACTTTGGCAGTAAGGCCAAAGAGTTTTATGAGTTAAAGATGGGACCAATGATAGATGAAGAGTATATGACCAAATTTATGGAGCTATTGAGGTATGTAGTGCATCTTAGAGATGAGAAGGTTAAAGTTCAATGATTTGTCAGTGGATTGCCATTAGCATTTAGAGATCGGATTGAGTATGGTGAGCCTCGATCACTTGAGGAAGTTATTGAGGAATTGAAGTATTTCTATGAACAATCAAAGCATAAGAATGAATCTCAGCAAGGATGGAAGCAAAAAGACAAAGGCAAAGGTAAATGGCAGCCGAAAAGAACAAGGCCTCAGAATGCAAATGAGAAAGAAAATGTGGCATCACAAAAGAGGTTCAATGCAACTAGATAGGGACATGGGTCACAACAACAACATAGAGATGATGGTATTGGTTGGTTGGAGCATTGGACATGCAGTAAGGAGCACCTTAAGGGGGATTGTTAACAAAATCAGGGTGGTAGTCCTCAAATATGTAGTGTGCATGAGGCACAAACTTTGGGGATGTTGGCAAGAGCGTTCTTGGTATTTATGCTTCATTAGATAACAAAGAGGAAGACCATCATGCATCAATCACTGAGATGGACGATAAACTTTGTGATCAAGTTATTTCTATTTTGATTGACCCTTGATCTAATTATAGTTATGTCAGTCTTGACTTGGTGGATAAGTGTGATTTGAGTAAGGAATTGCATGTAGAATCTTGGTTAGTGCAATTGGCTACAGGCACAAAGAAGTGAGTTCACCATTGGGTAAGAGCTTGTACATTCGATTTGAATGGTATGTCTACTGCAACACATTTGAATGTATTACCGTTGGGATCATATAATATGTTGTTGGGCATGGATTGATTGTATCTTCTTAGAACCAAGGTAGATTGTTATGAAAAAGCCATTGAGTGCGTCGATGATAATGGGGACCCAAGAGTCTTACAGGGTAAGTAGAAAGCCACATCAGTTAGGATGGTGACATCTATGTAGGCAAAATGTAGTCACAAAAATAGGTGTGTGTTAATTGCAGTGCACATTTCTAGTGACAAGGGTAAGGAAGTTGAGGATGCAGATGTTTTGAGTAGGTACTCAGTTCTACAACAGTTTCAGGATGTATTTCTTGAGGACATTTCAGAGTTGTCACCTCATAGGGAACTATACTTTTCTACTGAGTTAGTGCCAGGGGCAGCTCCAGCATCAAAGGCACCTTATAGGATGAGCACTCTAGAGTTGGTTGAGTTGAAGTTGCAATTGAAGGAAATGTTGGATAAAGGATACATTAGACCAAGTGTATCACCTTGGGGCGCACCAATATTATTCGTGAAGAAGAAAGATGGAACTCTCAGATTATGCATTGAACAAAGTGACTATCAAGAATAGGTACCCATTACCGAGGATTGATGATTTGTTTGATTAGCTAAAGGGAGTAGCAATATTCTCTAAGATTGACTTGAGATCCGAATATCACTAGGTATGCATCAAAGAGGAGGACATTTACAATACAACTTTTTGAACCAGGTATGGGCATTATGACTTTGTTACGGTTCCATTTGGCTTGACTAATGCTCCAACTACATTTATGTGCTTGATGAATAGTGTATTGCATCTGTATTTGGATAAGTTTGTTATTGGGTTCATTAATGACATATTTGTATATTTTAAAAATGAGGAAGAGCATGCTGAGCATTTAGCAACAATGTTGAGTTTGTTGAGAGAGCATTAGTTATATGCTAAGCTCAACAAGTGTAGTTTGTTTCAGACACACTAATCAGGACATGTTGTCTCCAAGGAGGGCATTGCAGTAGATCCAGAAAAGTAAGGGCCATCATGGAGTGTGTAGCTCCTAAGAATGTGGATGAGGATTCATGGGATTAGCAGGCTACTATAGGAGGTTCATCAGGAACATCACATATTGCTTATCCTATTACATCATTGCAAAGGAAAGGTAAGAAGTTTGAATGGACAGAGGAGTGTGAGGCTAGTTTTGAGCAGCTTAAGCATTTGTTGACACATGCACCAGTGCTACAGATTATAGATCCAGACAAGGAGTTTGTAGTGTGTACAAATGCTTGCAAGAGAGGGGACTTGGTGGAGTCCTTATGCAAGATGGACCGGTGGTATGCTATGAGCCACATAAACTAAACAAGGAAAAAGTATAAGATCATTATGACACATGGATTTACAAGGTCCATAAATGATACCTTTCAAGCCTCTAAGGTAAGTGTAGAATGACATTCTTTTGCCACACCCAATTCAATGGTTGATGGTTGTGAGCTTGAGATAATGAAATTTTTTAAGCCATCAAGGATTTTGCAGGAAATTGTGAAAGAGTTGGGAGTGAACATTGTAACTTTTGACAGGCTTGAGTACGGAGAATGTGATCCTCATTCTAAGTGATCTGTATGAAGTGCAACTTTAAATATTGCAGAGCTTACAAACCAATTTGATCTTGGTCTCAAATTTTATATGATGAGCTTCTCCCTTAGGGGACACATAATATGGGGATGCCTCAAATATAAACCACACAGGTTCTTATCATTCCCCCCCAACTTTGCATCTATTGTCTATGATATTGCTTGACATAATACTAAATAAGGTGCATAGAGAACCTTGCAGTGTCTGTGACTATAGTTAAGAAACACAATGGTTGTGTTAGATCCTTTCTAAGTATTTTTGGGATTCTGCCCTTTTAATAACATTGAAATATGAATGATGGTAATATAGTTTTGTAGGTGCTGCACTGTTAGCACCTGTAATAAACTATAGGTGGTTTGGTTTACCAGCTAATTTATCTAAAGAAGCTTATTATCAACAAGTTGGACAGGATCAATGGGCACTTCATGTTGCTTATTATACCCCTTGGCTGACTTATTGGAGGAATACTAAAAAATGGTTTCCTTCATCAAGCGTTATTCAAGGGACATGGAAACCTCTGAATCGACATGATTGGGAGGTAAAGCGCACCCTAAACAACTATTCACCGCATGACCAAAAGCAAAAGAACTTCAAACAAATGAAAATGTAGACAACCCACATATTTACAAACATGTTTACAATGTTTTCGATAAATTCAGATACGAGGATAAATTTGAATTTTTATCAGCATCCAAAACATCCTTGCATTCCATTCATTATGAAATTTAGTTAAAATGACATAAATTCAAAATCCAACCTTAAATAAGGAGGGGCCCTATGTATGAAAATTAGATCTGGGCTGCTTGTAGTACACAATTATGTTTGTTGAACAAGCTTACCCAATGAATCAAATAGGGAACTAATAAAAAATACGCAAGGAACTGATTAACCAATGAATCAAATAGGGAACTGAGAAAAAACACAATAGGGAACTGAGAACAGGGAAATACAAGTAGGGAACTGAGAAAAAAAAAATACAAACAAGGAAAATACACAACTTCACTCATGACTGGACACGACAAGAAAAATGTCGATTGCATCTGGGCTACTTGTAGTACACAATTATGTTTGTTGAACAAGCTTACCCAATGAATCAAATAGGGAACTAAGAAAAAACACAACAGGAAACTGAGAACAAGCAAATACAAGTAGGGAACTGAGAAAAAAACAAATACAAACAAGGAAAATACACAACTTCACTCATCACTGGACATGACAGCAAAAATGTCGATTTTCCGACGCATAAGGAAACAATTAATCATGCATCATGGAATTTGCACGATGTTGGTCGTGCACCATGAAATTAGTAGAGTGTTGGTCGTGCACCATGAATTCACAGAGTCAAATTCGCACCATGATTTTGCCACTATATTTACCTGCAAAATGGAGCCTTTACAGTCAAACTAGGGTTGCTTACGTGCAATTTGTGGAGGCCCCAATGGAGCAAGGCTTATAGCATGAGACCACGAGGACATATGTCAACCCATAGGCAAAAGGGTGGACGAATGTCAGGCTTAGTAGTTTCGAAAGGGACGCACCATGAAATTCACAGAGTCAAATTCACACCATGGTTTTGCCACTACATACACCTGCAAAATGGAGCCTTCATAATTGGACTAGAGTTGCTTACGAGCAAATTTGTGGAGGCCCAATGCAACAAGGCTTACACTCTGGAACCATGAAAACAAATATCATTTTCAAAGCACAAATACATATATCAACCCCGAAACAAAAAATAGACTAATGCCAACATGAACAATTTCAAATACAAACACCTATGAACATAATTAAGAAAATAATATATATATATATATTTTTCCAAAACCTTCTTGAAACTATGCCATGCCCATGGCAAAAAGAACTAAAATCTGTTGAAGAACTAAGAGCAACATTAGGAAACGAGAGTCGTGTGTCTACCACACGGACCAATAATGAAAATCAATCGCTAGTCGAAATATCATTGGGAATAACGTACCTTCCACGTGTCACTAGTACAACAAATAAATCGAAACGTGAAATACGTGGCGGGTCGCCAACGAGTACGATTTTCGAGATTATTATTATATGCGCTGAAATTGAATCTCCAGATCGCTTCTCAGTCAAGTTTTGCGTTCTCCATTTAATAATTCAGTTTAATTACTGACATGAAAAGTGTCATCAAATTCAATTAACTGTAGATCCTTTGCGACAAAACAAACGCCGGGCGCGTGCACGCCTCTGAGATGAAATCCGAACAGAGTTCAGACGAAGATCGACAATTGGGGAATACTCAAGAATTCAGTCACGACAGCTCTTCCCGCATGTAATTTTCGCATCTTCGGCAAGAACCCGAAACAGAGAAAGCAGAGGGTTTCGAGATCGATTCACCTTACTTGCACTGCAAACTTTAGCTCCTGTAAGAATGGGGATGCCGGGGGGACTTGTCCTATCTTTGGCAGTGTTACTTGTGTTGTTTACAGTGCCAATGCCGGCGATGTCCAAATTTGTAGCGGAGAAGAACAGTCTCAGAGTAATTTCTCCGGAAAATTTGAAGGGAAATTATGATAGCGCCATAGGGAACTTTGGCGTCCCGCAGTATGGTGGAACACTGCTGGGAGCAGTGATTTATCCCAAAGAAAATCAGAATGGATGTAAACCTCCTGATTCTATCAGACCCTACGAATCTCGTCCCGGACGACTTCCTACCTTTTTACTCGTTGATCGCGGAGGTAAGGACGATAAAAATATCAAATTGTTAAAGATTGATATTTTACTTTTTAATATTTTCTCTCTTTTCATATAATTTTAGTTTTTCCTGCACAGGGCTGAAAATTTTCCAGTTTTCGAAGTCTTTATTGACGTCCAGGCTTTGTTCAAGAAGTTTCTTTTTTGATAATTGTTGCTTTTGCATTAATGTTTTTCTAATGTAATTCACACAAAATTTTGTTGCTGTAATCTGGTGCGGTTTAGATTAATGTGGTTTTTTCTTTGTAACTGTAGTGCATTTTATTCCACCAAGATGCAGAGTGGACAGCAGGAATTGAAGTTGTATATAATATTATTTAAGTCCATGCCAGAGACGTGACAATTACCCTGTCTCAGCATCGTTTTGTAACTGTTGTATATCCTTGATTGTTGTCTTACTGTAACATGCATTTTTTTCTATACAAGTTGCAAACTTGACATAGAGGGATGACGTTCATAACGAGGGAACCTCCAAAATGAGTTGTCATGCGCCTTCTGATAGCTTTTAGCAGCACTTCAAAATTTTATAGAGATTAGGTTAAATCCCCATACCGGCTTCCGCCACTCTAAAATCTCCCCTCCACTTCCTCCTGCCAGATTGACCTTTTTTTTTTTGTTACAGAGATGCTTCCTATTCACTGCGCGGTAAGTTTGCGGTCACTCTGCAATCTGAAATATTACAATGCAATATAGCTGGCTTAAGAAGATCCGGGGGTATCTATGCCACCAAAGTGGTCCAGGACTTGCACCTGATGTCAACCACTTGAAATTGACCTCCTGAGACTGCCCACAAGGGCCAAAACGTGTCTCTGGGGATTTGAACCTTGTTTGGTGTGCGAAACACCTTTGCTGTACCATCCCAATCATCCAGTTAAAACGTGTCTATGCTATTTGTACCTTGGTGGGGCTTATGAAATACTTCTGCTTTACCATCAAACTAAGCCTTGGGTGGTGTATCTATTTTACCAAAGTGGCCCAGGACTTACACCTGACATCAGCCACTTGAAAGACTGCTCATAGGAGGCAAAATGTGTCTTCGGGGATTTGAGCCTTGGGGGGTATGAAACACTTACGACTTGATATCTAACGAAGCCCCTGCTGACACAGATTGACGTTTTGTTTGATGTACTATAGTTTAAACTTATTGAACGTCTTTTACACGTTGCAGTGCAAAGTGTATTTTCTAAGTTAGCTCGTTATCTATTCATATACACGTCAAAAGTACAAACTGACTGGGTGTTTGGCTGTCCAGATTCCAGAAGAACATCTGGCACCCGATTTTCAAAAAACATCAACGTCTTTTGTATCAAAGTGTGTTAGAAGACCACACAGACCTGGTGCTTATTTAAAAGTCTTTAGGATATACATTAACCAAAGCCCAAGATTGCAACAACTTAATCTAATCCAAGGTTGCCAGAGTGCAGAGCAGAGTGGGAGTGCCTTAGGGAGTGGGGGTGTCATTTTCCAAAATACCTCGGGTGCGGAGCGTTTGGGGATAGTCTCATGTGTGTGTGTGTGTTGCATTTATATTAAGAAAAAAATGCAAAATGCCAAATTAGTTGCATAATATATGTAAGTATGCATATTTGTACATTAATGAAGGTAGAAATGGCATCCATAGGATTTAATGATTAATAATTCAAGTATTGACCATATAGAATCTAGATTCTAGCAATTACAGACAAAGAAATAAATTTTTAAGCCACATAACATAAAGTAGATCACTAACTTATGGAATGAAGTACGTTATCTAGCAACTGTCAACAATAATATGACCAAATTGTTATGTTTACAAAATAGGCCATTTGTATACTGACTATGAAGATTGAAAGGTCTAGTCACTCCAGATAATAAATTGAGCTAGTGGCTAAACAACTCTCCACAAAAGAATTGTTCACCAATTGTGAAAGCACCCATGTTGCCACATGTTGTAGCTGTAGGGTAGCACTGCCATGCGTGTTCCACCACTCCTTGACAAGTAGTGTTCCACCATTGCTTATATTGGGATCCTCATCATTAGTATCATCCTTCATTCTTTGTCTCTTGTCTAGCCTTTGCCTCTACCTCAATCCTCTAGGGACACCAATTGACAACACCCAATTTTGATGAAAATGCTTAATTCAAGCCTTAAAAATATGGTAGAAAAAGCTTAACATGCATGATCAATGATTTTTGTTTGAGTGAAGATTACTTTTTTGCTAAGGCTATAACAAAGAAGTTCAACAATGAAGATCGCCGACCTTGGGGTACATGTAGGGCTTAGTGCTTTTGATTAAATGCCAATCACATAACCTCGTTCATGATAAAATCCAATGAAAATGTGTAATTCCATCGATCTTGAAATCTTGAAAACTTTTGAATTGCCAACGCATTTCAAACCAGCTAATGTGGTTCATCTTCAGGACGATTAGAGTTATTCAGATGTCTAATTGCCCTGAAGATGAACCACATTAGCTGGTTCGAAACGCGTAGGCAATTTAAAAGATTTATGTGATGGATTCAGAAGACAGATCTCTGAATAACTCTACTCACAAAAACCTCCATTCAGATATCTTGAAAACTGTTTAAGTCTGTTGAATTTTGAATGGGATGTGAAATTCTATTTTTTCCATATGAAGTTAGATGAGCTTGGAACCACTCCTAAACATCTTGAAACAATTAATGGTAATGTTAAAAGTCTAAGTAAAAGTATTTTATCCTTTTACTTTAAGAATTTAACATTACCATTAGGGAGCATCCAGGAAGCGCCTTGGGAGTGTGCTCCTTGGCTTTGGGAGTGTCCTTGGGAGCAACACGGTCTTGAATTGGTAGGAAGCGTGCCCAAAAGGTCTGGAGCACACTCTCGGATTTTGGGCATGTGCCCTCCCTCTAAGCATGGTTTGAGGGCTAGAGCGACATCCCGTGGGTGGTGGTGGTGGGACGCTTATTGCAACCTTGATCTAATCAATTGTCCAAAGGGGCCATGAACAAAGTTTTTAATAAAAAGTTAAAACATAAGAGAACATGTCCACCAGAGCACAATGGATCTAGGAATCAGTGCCAGGGGTCTAAACCCATATTGGAGTGCCTCTCACATCCGCATCCCAACATTTTTCCTTTGCCTCTGCTACCTTAGGATCTTCTATCCTTGCTGCCTTTGCTCTTGTTGCTATTTCCTCCCCCATTATTTCTTCATTTCCTTACAGAAAGCCCTATATAACATTAATTAGGGCATCATACCTTGGTTCAAGTTGGTCTAGCCTTTAAAGAACTATGCCATTTTGGAGTTCTCTCCTCTTAGTTCTATAAGCAATTAGTTCCTCTACATGCCAATATAGATCCACAATTTTGGCGTACTTAGATTTGCTGCCTTCAGAGAAGCTAATAGTTGGAAAAAGGTCCCAATCTCCATGTGCCTTGGTTCAAGTTGGGCCAACCTTTAAAGAACTACGTCATTTTGGAGTTCTCTCCTCTTAGTTCCATTAGCAATTAGTTCCTTTACATGCCAATATAGATCCACAATTTTGGTGTACTTAGATTTGCTGCTTTTAGAGAAGCTAATAGTTGGAAAAAGGTCCCCAATCTCCATGTCTACCTCAACATTGGCAGTTTTTTGTTTTTTCATCCCGACCCTATCCTTCGTATTTTGACCTCTCTTGTCACTGTTACAAAATGGTGAGTCTGGTAGGAGGCAGCGACGGATGTTGTCTCCCTTGTCTTCATCAAGTGAGGAGAAGGTCCTTCTCCTTTATGTTTTTGTTTGCTTCAGTATCCAATAACATATACATACAAACATACATGGAGCGAAGGACACAAAGAATTTACACTGTAGAAACACTTGAAAGGAAAATTATATTAATTAAACCATTTCGTATGTGTTTCTAATAGACTAATTATATAATTGGTCCCTTTATACAATAATTAGTGACCATATTTGCTACATCATAATTAGATATTTAGTTCAACCATATGCATAACTATCTCCACTAGTATCTTCTGAAATCTTTGCATGAGTCTGTCAACCAATTTTCATCCCTAACATTTCTCTTTCCTCCTCATCTTTGATTCTTATGTAGGCTTCTATGCATGGTCTACATTATTACAAATCCTTCATATAATTTAGACATTATTCTTGATTCACAAGTAGGAGTTAATCCTTCATACTCCCCCTTAACAAGTACTAGTGACCTCAATATGTAATTATCATTTTCTGTTTCTTCAATTGTCTTTTGAACTAGTCCCATTTTCATCTTATTCTTTCAATGATCCTTGTCTTCATCTTCTATCTTCTACACTCTTGTTCTTTTGTCTTCATCTTCATTATTTTTCAATTTTCATCTTGGACTTGCAAAAACATAAACATTGTGTTTGTTGAAGTCCATCTAAAATAATTACCATCTATTAGAATACACAGATCACCAATCGCTATATCTGCTAGTTCTCTAGGAAACATTTTCTTCTACATTGTTCAACAACAATTCTTCAATCACAAATATTTTCACTCCCCTTGTGTCATCTTTAAGCATCATCTCATCCTGGGTCTTGTTAATGAAAATGTTTGTGGCTTCCTCACGTCTTTGATGCCATAGAAGTTCAGTTGCTCAACCCTCTCCATATGATTCTTTGATTGCTATTTCACACTGAATGGTTTGATTAATATAATTTTCCCTTTGGGAGTTTCTTGAGTGTAAGCTCCCCATGTTCCTTACTTCATATATGTTTGAATGTATACGTTGCTTTCTATTGAAGCCAACAATTTCGACTCCTGCTTTCATCCCCTAGCCGTAGGTAGTTTCCCTCTTTGCTTTGCCTCTTTCTCTCTGTTATTCTTCATGCCTGTAGCCTTGTGAGTTGATGTACGTTTGTGGTAATTCATGGACAAAACTCTAGTCACCGAATTGGTAAACCCTTTAAGCCACCAAAACCCCAGGTGAATGTAGATCACCAACCCTTATGAATGCACATTCTTTTTTCTTAGTCTCTCTACCTTGAACACACTTTCATGTGCTTTCATGTCACCATCATGGTAAGTAATGCACGTTCATGAGGGAGTTCCCTCCATGCTCTATTGTGCTAGCCAGAGTACCCCCCAAACAATTGACTTGTTGGGAGGGAGGACAATGATGACAACCTTTGTGTCTTGAATCATCCTACATCACATCTGCTTGATAGTTGCAGGTCCATCACCACTTGCTCGAGCATCCTCTAGCCAGGTGGCAATGTCCACAACTATCTTCCTTAACACCCCATCTAGGGATGTTGTAGCGCAAAGTTGATTAGAGGTGGGATATTCTTTTTGTATTATGGTGAAGGTTCTCTTTTACAATATAACATTTTCTAAATTAGCGCTGTTACCACTCAAACTCTACCCTAGGAGTATAAGTCCTAAACTCAGCGAGAGATCCTAGAGGCACTGTAGGCAAGCTACCCATTGTCACCTTGGTAGCCTTGCCCCACACTTCAGACCAAGGAAAAGTTGCGCTAGCCTTGGGAGGGAGTCCCTAAAAGTCAATCTAGCCAAATCGTGTAGATGGAGTGGGAGATAAATTACCTCAGATAGAAAAAAGTAAACCGAGATGGTTATTATAGTAGATATCATTTTCAGGATTAACTAACTGTGTAGAGTAAGTCATTAAAGTATGGCCATATCCATGAGTGTTAGTCTTGACTCTCAACTGACCAAATTTCTCATGATTTTGAATGGTCCACATAGCACTCATTGCATCAGGTGATGCTCATAGGGGTGAAGAAGTGGGATTCATACCAATGAGATAAATCACACAATATCAATCATCACCTCTGAGGCTTGCACCCAGTAACCAGGACTTCTTGGGAGGTCACCCATCCCAAGACTCCTTTGGCTCAAGCGCCCTCAACTGTGCAGTTTCCCCACAATCAAGCCCACTTAGCTTGCTACCCCATTTGCAAAACCGTAGCAAGTATTGTACCATATGAACTATTATCGTTATTATAACTACTATAATGATAATGATTATTATAACTTGGGAATATTGTAAATGTAACACAAGGATTATAATGATAACTTAGTTGATTAACTGAAACACACATACGATAATATACAACAATGCACTACGAGGAAATATGTTGGAAACAAAGTCTTAAATGCATAGTAGTTCTGTCACTTTCAATTGATGTGAAGTTCATGAAAGTCCAAGTTATGTGTGTGAGTAAACACATACAAAAAATGTTCAGAGTTCACCCAATTCAATAGTTATTAAATGCAGAGTTTCAGTGCTGCAATCATAAGGTTGTAAACTACTGGAATAGATTTAACCTAAGTTATTGGATCTGGCACAAGTGGGTCCAGGATCCACGGATCTGTGTAGGGAACGACCACGTGGTGGATCGTGATTTGTTGGAAAGGGATCTTGCGTGGTGGAAACAGATCCCGTGTTGAGGAAACAAATCCCTCAAAAGCGAAACGGATCCCGCAAGGAAATCTGACCCTGTCACTGTTTTCAACCTAATTGCAATGCATTTTTTAGATTTTAGGTTTCGTTTGGTGGTTAATACAATGAAGTGGTCCCTGCTTTCATTATCCCACGAGTTTGTTGGCTGCACCTTGCGCAATTTTAGACAGCAACAGAGACGTTTCAGACAACGACAGACAACGATTCGCTAGGCAGAACGTGGATTGTTCTCAACCTCAACCTCACTGAATGCCATGGCTCGCCTCAACTTGCTTGAGGCTGTTGTTCCGCCACCAGTCCAGCCTTCTGATGCAACTTCCTACATTCCAGGACCCCCATCATCTATTCATGATGTAGAGTTGCAATATGCAGAATAAGAGAATGTAGATCCATTTGAGTATATGTAGTTAAACCTACTGCACATTATCATATTAGTAGAGTGATCATGGATGAGAGACTCATTTTTGTACTTAATATTATCATTTATGATATTATCCTTTTTGTATGAGGGAGGATGCATCATTTCAGTGTTTCAGTCTTAATATTTATAATATATCTAATGATTTCAGTTCTAAATATTGTGATTTATAAATGGATTTGATTTTTGAACTCTAAAAGTGTTTTTTAAATTAAAAAATATTATTATATTTTTTGTACTTGACGTATCCTTGCCATATCCAGATCCTGGATTTTCAAAAATCTAGTAGATCCGGATTTGTATCCGTATCCGTATCTGGATTCGTATTTGGATCCGTATTTGTATCCGAATCCAGGTAACTTAGGATTTAACACGTCATCCATAGTTTCCCAGCGAATGCGTCAAGTAATGTGTCATTCATATCAGAAATGAATTCTGTCCCTCAAATGAATAGTCAGTATTGGAACCCAAGAATTATAGTCCTGTTTGATGCATCACAATTCAGATTTTTTTTCTAATTTTATCACAGATTTTGTAATTTGCTTGTGAATTATATCATGAATGCTTAGGTGAAGCATGTTAACCCTTGGATTATTGTTGAGCATTATTTAGAATTCATCAAAATTACGAACCAAATCCTATAGCATTATTAGGACCTCTGTTTACACCCGAGTTACACATCATGAAGTGTAAAGCTTGTTTCAGAATTTAATCCTGTACCTCTAAAACAATAAATTCCAGAAATCAAAAATAACTTTGAAAGAAGAGAATTCCAATGTGTGTTTATATAAATCAGAACCTTAAAACAATATTCATTTTAGGTGCTAGTGTAAACTCTCATATACTTGGAGATCATGACGTTATTAAGAATTTGTGATGGATCACTCATATTTTTTTAACCACTAAATTAGGTCAAGGGAGACAAGATGCATGAGTAATGAATTATCAGATTCTCTTGCAAAACATCTTCAACGATAGAATTATAATATCCAATCTTCACAAAAACAACACCACAGATTTTTTACTAAATTAAGATGATTTATTCAGTTCCTGAAAGCAGACACCGAGTACCCCAATCTGTATGTATTATTGTTATGCCAGGAATTTAGATTTCAGTGTACTAACTAGCAAATCGACACTCTCAAAAAATAAATTATTTCAAGCATAGTTTTAAAACTGGCCGTGTCGAACCAGAAATCGAACGAACCTGTCGGTCAGCTAACTGGGCTATCAAAACGGCCCTTCAAATCTGACGATTTAGAGGTTGGTCAGGTACCAAACTGGTCCTGGACGACTGATTATATAAAAAACCGACCGACTGGTTTGGTACCTAACTGGTCTTGACTAGCCGATTCCATCAAAAAATGGTCAGTTTGGGTGCTGCCGCGCGACTGGGCGTGTTGATGAGGCCTGCGGGTGGTTTTTTTGCAAATCATGGGCAGGTTTCCTCCTAAATTCACCCCCCAAAGCTTATAAAAGGATGCCTAAGCTACCATTTGCCTCACACATTTGATTTTTTAGTGTTTGTGACATAGTTTTAAAAATTGGTCGGGTTAAATTGGAAATTGGCTAAACCAGTTGGTTGGCTAACTGGGCTATCAAATTGACCCTTCAAATCCGATTTAGAGGCTGGTCAGGACTGGTTAGGGCCGGTTTGGTACCTAACCGGTCCTGAGCAGCCAATTCTGTAAAAAATCGGCCGGTTCGGGTATCATGTGGCTGGGCGTGTTGATGGGGCCCTCGAGTGGTTTTTGGGGGTGTTTTTTGCAAACTGTGGGCAAGATTCCTTCTAAATATGCCCCCCTAAGCTTATAAAAGGATGCCTAAGCTCCTATTTTCCTCACACATTTGATTTCTAGTGTTTGTGAGCATATGAGAGCTTGGATAGTTCTGCAACAACATTGAGTTTTGGAGCAAAAACAAGTTCGAAGGTTCATTGTCATCTTGGAGCTAGTTTGGAGTTGTCTAGTGGAGTTGGCACCTTTGGGAGGAGGCTTTATCAACTGGTTTTCATTCCTAGGTATGATTTTTCTCTTAAAAATTTTCAGATTTCATTGCTCTCCCTGTTTTTATTTTTATTTTTTCTCTATTTCAACTTTCAAGTAAAAAAAAACCCCTGTAATAGACTAGTAGTTAATCATAGGATTTCTATTTTTCTTTTTTATTTGTAGATCCCTTTCCTTTCAAATCTGAAATTTCATCATCCACCATGGCCCCAAAAGCCAAAGATGTTGCAAGGTTCACTGTGATGTTGTTGATGGCAAAATGTTGTACAAATATTGCAAACACTGAATGGGAGGAGGAGGTATTTTTAGGTTGAAACAACACTTGGCTAGTGTAAGAGGCCAAATAACCACCTGTGATGCACTAGATAAAGTGTTAGGGCTTATTAAAGCAGAATACTTTGAAAAGTTTGAGAAGTTTCAGGAAGCAAAGGCAAGGGAAAAGGCTATACAAAAAGAAATTGCAAGGAAGAAGGAACTTGTAGAAGCTATGCCTAGGAGAGAAGCAAGTGGGTTTGATGATTTTGATCTTGAAGACTCCTCTATCCCTTTGACCAATCTCCATGATCCCTTCCGTTATGTTCCTCCCTGTCTTCTGTCTCACTCTCAAGCCAAAAGTGAAAAGAGGATGAACATTAAGAGCTATTTCACACTTTCCTCCACCTCCGCCTTTGCTATTGCCACTGCCTCCCAACTAAGTCTATTCAACACACCTTGCATGCTCATTGGAAAAAGCAATGCAAAGCTGTTGCTTTTGAATACATTTCCAGATGGTGGTATGATGCAAATATCCCATTTAATGTTGCTCGTTCACCTTATTTCCAAGCTATGTGGGATATTGCTTTGGTTGTAGGAAAGGGCTTCAAAGACCCTACTATGCATGACTTGAGGGGAGCTTTTTTGCAAAGAGTGGTTTAGTCCATTGGAGAATATTTGATTGAGTTTAAAGAGTCATGGACCAAAACAACTTGTTCCATCATGTCATATGGATGCATTGATGGAAAAAACCACACTATCATAAATTTCCTTGTCTCTTTCCCTCAAGGAACCAAGTTTTTGAGATCGGTTGATGCATTTGATAGGGTGAAAAATGCCAACCTATTATTTGAGCTTTTGGATGAGATGATCACAATAGTGGGGGAGCAGAATGTTGTGCAGGTCATCACAGATAATGCCTCAAACTACATTCTTGCTGGAAAGATGCTAGAGTCCAAATATAGGACCATGTTTTGGACCCCATGTGTTGCACATTTTATAGATCTTGTGCTTGAGGACATATGAAAAGTGGAATAGGTAAAGAACACTGGAGAGCATGCCAAGTGTATCACAAAATACATCTGCAACCATTCATGGATATTGAGCCTAATTAGGAAAAACACTGGGGGCGAGGAGCTTGTTAGTCTTGCCGTCATGAGATTTGCAACTCACTTCCTCACATTGCAATCTCTCACTTTCCAACAAAAAAACTTGCAGAAAATGTTTTCCAGTAATGATTGGAATGCATCTCGGTGTGTTCGCAGGGCAGATGGAAAAGACACCAAAAATAAGGTTTTTGACAACACTCATTGGAAAAAAGTAGCAGAGGTTGTGAAAATTGGTGAGCCCCTTGTTAAGGTGTCATGGTTAGTGGATGGGGAAAAATTGGCCATGGGCTACATCTATGAGGCTAAGCAAACGATCAGATAGGGGTAGTGTACAAGGATAGAGTAGGTAAATATGGGCCTATTTTGGAGATCATTGATAACAAATGGAACGATCAACTCCATTGTCCTCCTATATATGCAACTAGGTATTTCTTGAACCCAAAGCATCATTATAAAGCTAAGCTTGGAGAAGTTCAAATGGGGGAGGCCAAAGATTGGTTGTACGGTTGCTTCAAGCACATGGTACCTGAAGAGTCACAACAATTGGAAATACATCAACAACTCACTACTTTCTCTAAGTCCAGAGGCACATTTGGGAAAAATCTAGCAAAGATTGCAAGAGACGTGGATCAACCAGGTAACCAATTCCAATTTATTTGTTTTGTTTTTTTTTTTTAATTGTTTAAAATTCATGTTGTAATTTGTAAATTGTTCAAACTTACCATCTAAATTGTTGAATAATGAACTAACTCTAGTCTTTGTCTTTGTAGCACATTGGTGGGAGTCATTTGGCAACCAATGTCCTCAATTGCAAAAGTTTGCAGTTAGGGTTCTCAACCAAACTTGCAGTGCTTCTGGGTGTGAGCATAATTGGTTTGTTTTTGAATGAATTCACGCGAAGAAGAGAAATTGTTTGGAACAAAAATGGTTAAATGATCTTGTCTTTGCATAGTACAACCTTTGACTAAGGCGCACCCAGTTGTTGAACAAAAGACGTGATACATATCCCATTGTGTTGGATGATATGGATCCAACTTCAGAAGGGGTGGAGGAGACTCAACTAGCTGAGTTTGATCCTGATTTTGATGTTGATGCCATGGAGTTGGGGGTGTTGATCCCAATGTAGATCTGGTAGTTGAACCAGGAGTTGAAGGAAGCAAACCACCAAGACCAAGCATGGCACATGGTGAGGGAAGCAGTAGTTGTGTAGTTTGGCGAACTCGTGCTTCTAGTTTTGCTAGGCCTAGTGTTGTTGCTCATGCTACAACTAGCTTTGCTACTGAGGCTAGAGAGGAGGTTGAGGAGTCCTCAAACTTTGAGCCAAATGATGCTTATGTAGCTTCTGGTGATGATCTCATGTGTAGCAGTGGTGATGAGTTTGATGAGTGATCATGTTGATTAGTGATTTGTAGTAGGCTAGCGACCTAGTAGCTTGAGTTGTAGCATTGTTTTTGGACTCTAGAGGCCATTTAGAGCCTCATTGGTTATGTATTTTGTTGATGATATCATTGATATGTATTTCAGTTTGCACTCAGTGCCATTTTGATATATGCACCCTTACATGGTATACAAATGAGAAGACTTTCCATATTTTTCCTCTAATGGTTTGGAATCATGGTTTGTAATCTTCAAAATAACTTTTTTCGTTAAAAATTAATTATTTTATGTATTTTTTCCAATTTCGGTTTATTGAATCTGGTTGGATCTGTTCCAATCCAGTTCTGGTTTGAATCACGATTAGATAGGCTGTCGGTTTGAAACTTGGTTCCAGTTATTAAAACTATGATTTCAAGGAAAAAGGAGATCGTTCAATGACTTGCTCACTGATTAAGTTTTAGTGATGTTGTGGATCAAATAACCTCTATACTGTGCCAAAGATAAATGTTCAATATGTGTAATATGACAGGTATTATCCATATCAGTGTTCTATCCATCGAATCTATCATCACATTTTTAGAATTTTGCAGAATTTCCAAGTTAACTTCAAATTTCTGTATGTAAACTTTATATTTGTGAATAATTTAGATTGTGTTTATGGAATGATGCTAAATATGTGTATAAATGTGACAAATAAAATTAGATTTAACCCCCAAAAGAGCAGGTTGATTCCAGATTATGACATTTCTTGAGGTCGACCTGCAATCAGGATCCAAATTGACAGCAAAAAATGGAAGAATTAGCTGTAGTAAACTTGGAAGTTGGAATAAGACCATCTAGATCATGAGATAATACAAATTAGACCCTAGATTATCGAAAAAAAGAAACAAATTTAAAAGAGGGAAAATTAAAAATATGAGATAGTTAGAAAATAAAAGAGAAAAATCAAATGCTACCACTGGGCATGAGTTTAATGCATCCCTTAAGTAAATGTCCTTTACCTTGATTGTTGAAGTTCCCATACATCTTCGTGGAGAATGTTTGGAAAACATCAATTTAGGGTAGACTATACAAAATTCATAGAGAGGCTACACTGATTTTAGATTTAACCCAAGTATTGCAAGATTTTTAATTAAAACATGCATCTTCAAAACCCTATGGTATTCAAAGTCAATACTAAGGCTTATCTTCAAAAAACAATATCACAAGCAAACAAAATAGATATTGATCATACCTTGTTTGCATTGTTGGCCTTGCAATAGCCCTTTCTTCAATGCTTTTTGTATGCCCAAAATTCTTATATTACTAACCTAGAACAATATACTCAAGAGAAAAGAGAAGAAAGTAGACCAAATAGAGAGAAGAGAGTCTTCCATTCCATTCCATGTTGAAAAGTGTAGCGAGAGGAGGTCATCTCTGGCTCGTGCCTTAGCCAGAAAGATCGAGTTTGTCTTTCCTTTGACCATGGATGAGTTCATGGAGATGGTAAATTCTTGTGTAGTGTTGGAGGACCAACTATGAGGATCGTTCCTTTAGTTTGACTATAGAACAAGGTGGCAGTTGGCAGTTCAGTTAAAGCGAGTTAGATCTACAGTGTTGTTTGGAGAGAGCACGAGTTAACAACTCCAATGATGATTGGAAGGAGAGCGAGTAACACTCTTAGTTAACTTGCTATCTCAACTTGAGTGCTAAATTTGAACTAGCCTAATTTAGCTTGGATCAAATGTATAAAGAGAGGACAAAGGCACACATAAATCACATTGCTTTGTGCACAAAGGTTTGTGACAAGACAAAGCTCACGAGTTTGTGTGAGAGAGCCTTGATTGTGGAGTCCAGGAATTGTGTCCTAAAGAATAGGAGCACAAGTGCGCTAGGATTTAGGAGAATTGGTTGTGCACAAGTTGTGTGGAGCTAGGGTCCTAAAAAATAGGAGCTCAAGTGCACTAAGAAATAGGGCTAAAAGTGTGCTAGGAAATAGGGCCAGAAGTGCGCTAGGAAATAGAAGATCAATGCAAGGAATAAGGAGTCCAAGTGCAAGGAAGGAGGAGCAAATTTAAGCAAGACAACAGGGTTTGCATAGCAAGCAAGGAGGCAGTAGAGGATCAATTGTGTGCAGAAACTGAGATCAAGTAGTGATCAAGGCAGGCCAAGATCAATTGTATTAGCTGAGATTTGTGTGAGAAGCAGAAGGCTTTCTCAAGTGAGACATATTTCTTTGTAATAGATTCGATTGCTCCAAGACAATCAATAAAATAGACACATCAAGCAAGTAGGTTTCCTGAGAAAAATTATTGTGTCTCTTGTGTGACTGTGTTCTTTATCTCTGTGTTTATTTCGCTACTTATCAATCAAAGAACTTTGTATCTTGGTGAAGGTCAAGTAGGTTTTAGTATTGGCTGCCTTGTTTTTTAGTTATTCACTAAGTAGTTGCAAAGTTCTATGGAAATTTAACATTCCAAGTTCCAACCATGAAAAATGAGTGGGAGGCTCCCTCCTTATATAGATGGAGGCCTCCTCAATACCATACATGACAAACCATGAGCTTATACCATGTGCTAGGTAAAACCATGAGTTCATAACCACATTCTCAAGTCAAAACCATGGGAAAATATCTCAGATTGTTACAACAAACCCTCAAAAGTGGGGCACCCTCCTCAATGAGCAAATGCTTAAGTAATTCCATAGTGTGCTCAAAACCCACTGTAATTATTGTGTGGAAATTTTAGTGGCATTGTAACTTGGTCAATTTTTGCCTAAATTTCTATTATGGCCTCATTTCACGAATCCCACGACCATTATGCATTTAGTGATATTGATTTGGCAGAATTGGGTACGTCATCAAAAGATGACTGCCTCGGAAGTTGGTCTCCCTCAAAATATGTACCTAAATTGCCTCATAACTACCACATGTGCGAGAATATTCCTTGAAGTGGCTCATGCATGGTCCATATGTTGACAAGTGTACACTATGTTGATGTGGGCACCTCTATGATGACGTTGCATCCTTGTCATCGTTCGTTGTGTTGTCACAAATCCCAATGCAATGATTAGGCTGTCAATGGAGGTAGATATGGATGAATATAAGTACATGGGTCCTAATGCACGTACATAGATCTCGAGGTGATGTCACAGATCTTTAGGCATGGTGCACGGATCCCAATGTGTGTCAGCCCACCTATATGGATAATTCAAGCTTCAAAACAAGTTATTAGGCACATCACATAGATAATTCCCTCTAACAACTTTGTAACATGAGCTAATTTTATACATTTTCCTAAGTTTACCATGGTGGTACGACCTTAACCTCATTATGTGTGTTGATTTCTAGGACATAAAATATTTCCTTCGTCACTTGGTTAAAAATAGGTAAAAATGATGAATATATTATGGAAAGGGAAACAGGAATCTTATGAAATGACCCTTAAAGCCATATTAATGATGTTTAAGGTCTATAAATTGGTCCAACTAGCTTTAACATCTAGGGGTCTTCAGTTTGTTCATACAAACCTTTTGTGAGGAGCTTTTTCTTAGAATTACAACTTTGGCACCTTATTACTTACCCTTTTTGACTAAAAGGTTATCAAGAAAACCCCTCCAAGATCAAGTATGCAAGTTCAAGTGAAGTCGGCTCATATGCATCATCAAGTCGGCCTATTTTGGAGCCCAGCAAAGCCTATATAAAGGAGGACTTGACCTCTCTCAAGGAGTCTCACTCAAGCACTACAAAAGTTCGATTGAGAGACAAAAAGAAGTCTCATAACCTAGCGAAGAAAGAAGAAACAGGAGGAGAAGACAACAAAAGCTTTTGGGTTTGTTTTTGGTCATCTTTCTCACACGTGCGACTGTAACTAGGGCACACTTTCAGCTGTAGAAGAACGAAATTATAGTGAGGTCAAGGAGGAGTATCAAAGGTCAAAGGAGTTTGGGAATGTAAGCCTAATTGTTGCAGAAGAAGCCTATATCCTATGAAGGAGGAGAAATTGTCCATCTTTTAGGTCATAGGTGTGACCTAGGGTTTTGCAGAAGAAATCGAAATTGCAGGTTTGCAACAACAAGCCAAATTTTTGAGTTAGGGCCGAAATTTGAAGCAGTGGATCAAGGCTGACCAGCCTTGACTTAAAGACGAGAAGTGCATCAAGAAGAAGCTTTGACTTGATCTTGGAGGGGTCGTTGGTCAAGGGTCTAGGTATTGGAATTCATCAATTGAAGATTCTATAAGAAGAAGAATTCTTGTGGGTTTTCGTCTCAAGTTTGGAGAGGTTTTGGCCCTGGGTGATTGCCTATATCTTGTGTCCTTTGTCTCAGTGTTCTTTATGGTTTGGTAGCTGTTTGATAAAGAAAACACTAATAATAACAAAAAGCAAGAAGAAGCTAACTAAGTAAAAGTAAAAATGCATCACAAACAATTATCAAGTAAAGAGAAATCACCAAATGTTGTTGCCCCTAGATTTCTCAACAATGCTTTCTTCACATAGGGCTTTTGATTACGGGCCTTTTTAATGAAATGGTATAGCTTTTTCTTCATTATTTTGTTATTTTTTCTTTTACGCTCTTCACCTGTACCCTTTTTTGGTTTTATTTGATACTGGCTTACATTTTTCTTGATTTGACCTTGCTGGATGACATTTGATAAGTTAGACATATGTGAGGATAATGCTTTTTGTGAATAGGATGGTTGTGTAGGGAAATGATGGAAAGTGTTACGCATGGTTAAGATATTCTGTATGCTATTCACCTAGATTGCTGGTAGCACGATCTGTCCTAGGTTGAGACATGCTTATTTAAGGACAATCATGTCTCCCCATGGTACACGAGACAAAATAATAAAATTATTGCAGTTAAGAAGTGTTATTAGATCATACATAAGTTTATTGCTTTCATGCCAAGTTAGAAACCTATGTCATAGGAAACGTTTAGCAACCTTGCATTTTGGTTTGTATCGTACTGGAAATGCTTAGCAATCTTGCATTTTGGTTTGTACGGTACTGGAAACGCTGAAATGTGATCATAATGTGTGTTGTTGTATCGTATGACGACTTCCGATTTGGGGATGCCATATGGTATGGCAACCCACGTTTTAGCCCATTTGAGCAGCGTTTTAGCCTCCTCTTAGGCATTTCACTAGTCCTAAGTCATAAGGTTTGGTGGATTTAAAGGATTGGATTCAAATTCAGGCGAATCTAAAAGCTTTGGTTTAGGTTCTTCGAACGTTAAGACAAATTCGACACAATTTTGATGGATATTCAATGCATCAATAAAACAACCCACAATTACCAACAATTCCAAGTTTTAGACTGTTAATGCAGGAGGGCATAGTATCAATTCAAAACTCCTTTGGCGCAAACATTTCGATTAAGGGAAGCGACCTGCAAGCATTTTGTACTTCATGAAAGGGCCAAAGCCATATGATGATGCATGTGTAGGTTACGGTTCAACTGAGAGTTCACGCGAGTTAAGCGAGGCAAATTACAGTAGTTGACATGAATACACAAGTTAAGTAGGGCAATTTACAACTATTTATGTGATTTGGCAGGTTACGGGGATGTTTAGAATTATTATAAAGTCAAATGAATTTGGAATAATAATGTTAGTATATATATATATATATATAGATTATATTTTTTTATTAAATTTTATTAAAATGACATAAAATATTATCTTTAATAAATTAAGAATTACATATATAACAAAAATATAAAATTATTAATATAGTTATAGATATGTTTAAACCAAAAATTAATATAATTTATATTACTATTTTTTTGTTTTGTTTGTCAAGTTGTCTGTGATCCTCCAGGCTTGACCTGTGGCTTGAGGAGTCGTGACCTAAGGGCATCTAATCTGTCAAAGTCACCTGAGGATTGCACCTGGCCTCGGCCACACCAGCCCTAAGCTGATTGGATTTTTTAGCATGTCTCCTCCCCCTAACACATCGCACAACCACCCCCCGTGAGGTTCGATCCTAGGTCGCCTTGCTAACGAGGCCCATCCTCAACCGGTTGTGCTAGTGGGACTTGACATAATTTATATAAAAATTATAGCTATTTAATAATAATATTAATTATTATTATTAATATTATACTCATATTAATAATATGTTTATATTTTAAAAATTAATATAAATTATATATTTTGAAACTTTAAAAAATAGATATGGTCAAAATTAATGACGAACCTTATTTGAACTTATTACTAAATTCGAATCGAACTTCATCATTTTTGAATTTGAATTTGAACCTAAATATAGACTTAGCTTCCTTCTAAAATGTGTCATCTATGGGTCTTATTCCTTTTTTTCTTGCATGATAATATCTATATCTATATCTATATCTATATCTATATATATATATATATATATAATAATTATAATATATATATAGATATATATATAGGACGTTTCGGCCAATGTTTCCATTTTTGGGTGGTGATGTTTCTAAACGTACCCATTTTGGAAACTCTGAAACGTTTCGGCATTTCGTGTAACATAGGTAGAAACCATCCACACCAAAAGCAAGAAGCTCACGCATGAAATCATATCAACTGAAAGAGATATCATCATGAAGTACCATCTGCTGGCACAAATATGATCTGAACTATAATAGCAGCAGCTGATATGCCATGGTAGAGTCATCCATATATCTTATGGATGATGTAAGGCTGGATGGACTGATAAATGATGAAAGAACTGAAAGATCAAGTGTGAATCGGCAGATATGAGCAGGAGAGCTCTGCCAAGTGGTAGTAGTTTCCCTTGAGGGGGCAACAAGAAGCATAAATTGTTATGTGATATCATTTATATCTTTTGAATGCCAATATTGCAGGACTTAAGGAAGAAAGCTTATGGTCATAATTTTTTTCAGCCTTTTGTTTGACAGACCTCTTTATTACACCGACGATGTTATTTTAGGGGAAGGCTCTCCACCGACCTTCATCGTTTGTTGAGAGCCTATGAGAAACCACCACCTGTTTATTGCTACATTTATTAATGTTTATCCCTGCGCATTTATCACAGACTTTTAGACGGAGCTGCAGCTGAACTGAAATGCCTGCAGTTGTAAATCTACTTTGTTGACTTGTACTATGTCGATTTGTATTTATATTATAATGAGAGAAAGTATTTCTAGACTTTCATCTAGCAAGCCAATCAGGTAATGTCATTTTTCTGTTAAAAACTCCACTGTCAATTTTGTCGGTCTAGCCTCTGCCGTCCACTGTTCATTGGTAATTTGCAGCTTGAAAGAGTGACTAGATCCATGTTCGGAGTTGGAGTCAGCATGAGGGTCGTCCAACACTAGGGGATTCTCCAGCGAGCTGAGCGCGAAGCAGTTAATACCATCCTTAAAGAGCAAAGAACACTTTACAGTAAGTAGTACTCTCTACATTCACTTTCATTACCAATTCCAGGACTGTAACAACAATATGCAAAATGGTGACCCTCAAAGCCAAACTAGACAAATTAGATAAACGCTGGAATAACTGGAGTACTTAACAGATATCAAACTTTTCAAATACCGCTGCAACATTCCTCGTAACAGTGTTGGCCAACGGTTCTCCTATTCTATCAACTAAATGCAGTTTTGTAAAAAAAATATCGGTAAGAAAACCCGTGAAAATGCTTGATCGGACCGAAATAGAAGACTGAACAGATTTGAAGTGTTTTTAAAGTCTCTATGACGCCTATTAACAAATAATTCTACTATTATGGTGAAATTCCAAGCCTTGAGCCAACAAAAATGATTAGCAAAAAACATAAGACAAAAAATAATCAGCTATAAACAAAAGACAATCTGCTGCACTAATCAGCTATAAATTACTTTCGAGAAGATCCAAACGATACCTAAGTAACATATTCTAAATATGAGCTATGTTGTCTTTTGTGAAAGATCCATATTTTTGTCTTTTTATGGAAATATCCACACTACTCTTCATCCTGACCAGACAATATTGCTTCTCTATGTCTTTGCAATTGAATGGCTTCATTTAATAATTTTAATATGGCTGCGACCTGATCATCTGCTACAATATTACACTGTAATATCCTTCAGCTTTGGATGTCGCAGCTACCTCTCAGATTGAACATGGAGAATGCGTTGGCAACACTCTTCAGAAGCATGGGTTCTGCCTGCATCCCATAACACTGCTTGTAGTTTTATTGCATATTCTTATCGTTGTATTGGGAGTAGTTATATGCTTTACAGTCTGTTATGGGAAATGTTTGCACTTTTTCTTTTCCTTAATAAAACTTTGATTCATTTAGATTGACTTTATTTAAATATATATGTATTAAAAAATTTTAAAATTTAAAATTTAAAATTTAAAATTATGTATATGTTTTTGTTATATATATATATATAGATAAAAGTTTTAGTTATTAATTAAATTTAAATGAGTGGGTTTGTGTAGGGGTCTGCCTGCACCCGATTCTACGAAACATGTTACAAACAATTTTATTTGCTAAGTGAATATATAATATGTAATTTTAATAGATATTTAAATAATTAAATTGGATTGATGAATATGTTAATATTTAAAAGAAAAAACAAAAGAAACCAACCTTAATGTCTTTCGTTGAGTCAAGAAAAAAACAATCGTAGATGGTTAATAGCCACAAACATATTTTATGCATTTTAAGTAACTTTATGGTCCTAAGGGAAAATGGGAAATAAATGCATTTAGTTCAACATTGATGCGCTACAATCACGATTCCTCTATTCTCAAACATATAATGATCGAGTCAAGGCCCGGGCATACCAAAAGAAATCTAGACCTTGACCTATGAGTTTGGTTTGGCCCTACAAATAATCGGTCTTGGAGTAGTTGGGCTTCAGCGTGTTTCGGTGCGGAGTATTAGGAGTCCGACAACCGACCTCACATGAAGTTCTGATCCCAACCTCAGGTACGACCCACGAGGTCGGATCCAAATTCAATTGGCCCTGTTGACCACTACGTGTTAACGACCCATAGCAGTACACCCCCTTTTTTTGCAAAAGGGATAGTGCCTGATCGATGTGTTCGTGCCGTCCAGCGATCATCATCAGCTTGATCATCATTCTGTATGTGTATAATGTAAATAATCTCAGCAGATCCGTGTCGTTTATGTAATTACCTAGGTAAACCTACTTTTCTGGTGACGATCTACATTCCAGGAGGTTTTTTGTCTCACCGATCCATTCTCTGATGGTCGACAGAGTTTTTCTTCAACCTTTACCCCAAAGCCGGAATGGATTTTGTCACTGGGATCTTAGGCGAGTTCTAGCGTTCTAGATTGAGTCCATGTAAAAGTGATTTGGGAATAATCTTAACTATTTGGTTAGGTTATTTTATTACAAATTGCATGGTTTGCTAGATTATATTTGTGTTGCAGAATTGGGTTTGGGTAGTCTGTGAGGGTCTTTTGCAAATGGGTTTTCTCCCTTGAGATGTAAAAAATGTGAAAATCATGATGTAAAGGACCTTGAGAGTTGGAAAAATAATTTATCCTCTCATAGGTTAATTAATTAAAATCCTAAGCCAGAAATTTAATTAATTCTAGGTCCTAGGTAAATTTAAATTCTTCGAAGGCAAAATTCGTCGGTCCTTAAAAATTAATTTTTAAGAGGTCCAGGGACTAAAATAAATGAATTATTTTGTTAAATTTTAAGCCTTTGGTCCTTGGGGTTAAGTCAAAGTCAAAATTTTGAGGAAATTAATTCTAAAATGTAATTTTTGAATTAATTAAAATGTATTTAATTAAAAAAATATTCGAATCTTCTCAAGAATTTAAAATTTCGACGGATGATATTAAAAGAAATTTTGATCCTCATCAATGGTGGAGATTGCTTTGACGAGGATCACTCGAACTAGCCGTTGGAGGATTTATATTTAAATAGGAGGTCATTTGTTAGTCAGTTGATCCGATCTTTTGATTGTGTGCTTAAGCGAAAAGCTCTTGTGTTCTTTTTTTTTTGAACAATAAATGAAGACTTTGGGATTAATTTTCGCTGGTGTTACTCTTCATGGAAATACTGTAAGATGTATCATTTTTTCGTGTGTAAATTTATTTTTAGCCATTGATAATAGTTTATGAAGAGTGATTTGAGTACAGGTATCTTGCTCAGTCACTGGGGTTTGAATAATAATCTAAATTTTGAATGTAATAGTAGGTATCTCTATTTGTCTGAGTTTTATTATTGCTTTCTCACTCTATGTTGATGGTTGAATTGAGTTTTGCAGGAAAGTCTTGATTTATTAGATCATCGGGCATTCTGGAAGTTTTCAGTTGGACCAATCAACTCCCGATCTGTGTTTTCTGAAGAGCCCAGTTTAATTTAATTCGCGTTTTTGTTTTTTGTTTTTGTTTTGTGCTAAATCGATAGATCTAGCTGTTGAGAGCCTCAGATTATCAGATTTGGTAGCGGAGTTGGATTCACACTCTCTAGATCTGATAGATCTGCCATTCATGTACATAGATCTGTAATTATTTTTGGTTTCCTGACTTGGGTTTTTCTGGGTTTTTGTATATATCGTTTGGGTGTTTTATTGTTGTCTTGCAACTATAGATCTGAAGGAGAAATCTGTATAGAGTCCAGATCTAGGCCCTGAAGGGTAAGATCTGGGTCTCTGGGGTTCATCAACATCATTTTGCAAGAATATTATTCAACGTTTTGCAGTCTGGGGGTTTAAGTTTTTTTTGTTGTTGTATTATTATTATTTTTTATTTTTATAAATTATTTCTTTAAATGTTTTTATTAATCTGGAAAAATTTATAAGGGTTCCAAAAATTTTTAGATCTGGAAATTTCGTGAGGTTTTCAGGGTTAAATATGAAGCAATTGGATTCAACATTTTAATTAAAATTTTTAAGGGGTTTCTGGGCCACCTATCTGTTGCCTGAGGTCGTTTTTTTCTAGCAGAAAATTTCAAATTTGTTCATGCTGTTTGCATCCTGGGGTTTTCTGGAAATTTCAGATCCTCCTCTCTGCTACTCGATTTTTCATCCTCCAACAAGCAAAATCAAACCCTCACTGGCAGCCACACCTCTCTTATCTGCAGCTCGGCCTCCTCACATGTCCATTTCTCAGATCTGCCCACACTGCTCTCAAGCCCTGCATAAAAAAAAAAGGTCCGCAGTTCTTTTCCTCCATCGCTACATCTCCTCCATACTTCTGCTACCTCAATCCTACCTCTGCATTCCTCTCCTCGCATCCTCCATTTCCGCTGCCCACCTGCATCCAAAAATCCGTTGCCTTATCCTCCACGAAATTTTGTCCACCTCCATCTCATCCTTTTGCTGCCTTCTTGCCTGCTTGTCGAACTCCTCATCCGCTGCCAACCCCTCCGCACAGCTGTAGCCCATGTCTTTGCCGTCCATCCTCCCATCACAACCTCCTTCATCTCCGTCCTGCTCCTTCCTCCATTCCGTTGTCTCCAAGCCTCCATTGAACCCTGCCAGACTTGTACAAAAAAAAGGGCTCTCGATTTTTTTTTTTACTTACATATGCGTTAGTCTCTTTTAGGGTTAGTGCATTCATTCTTATTTGATTTAACTAAGACTTTAGTTAGAATCATTAAGTTTAAAAGTTAAAAAAAAAATTCGATTTTGTTTTCACTTTTATTTTGATCCGATTTTGTTTCATTTTTTATTTTTTATATATGATTTTAATTTTGGCTCAAAAAATATAAAGGTAACAAAAAATCTAAAAAATAAAAATATAAAAATTCTTTTGACATTTGATTTTTCCTTTTTTTTGACTTAAAATTCTAAAAATTTAAAAAAGCATTACATTTTAAAAATCCTAAAAAAATCTTAAAAAGCATTAAAAAATTAAAAAATCCTAAAAAAAAAAACTTTAAAAAATTCTAAAATTTAAAAATGAAATAAACTAAAGTAAATTAAAGAAATTGCGATTTAACATTAAAATTTTTTAACATGGCCTACGGCCCATTAAAAATCCGATTCATTAATCCTTTGATTTATTTTACTTATTCATTTTTCACATTGAATTTATTGCCTATAGAATAATTAAAATTTAAAATTTGAAATTCCTTAGTGTTATTTGGTGATTAAATACATTTTTGTTATTTCTCTATGGTCAAGGTGTGATAAATGTTTTAAATATATTGGTTATAGGAGAAAGTTGATTAAATCTAGATTTGGGCTATTAAGTGAAAATCATTTTAAATCTGGAATCTCTTGCATGTTAAATTTTTGGGCATTTACATTAATTGTTCATGATCGTCGTTTTGCCACATCTATAATTTTTCTCTAGATGACTTGTTATTAATTCAATATAAAAGGCACTGATCTGTAGTCATTTATATCTTGTAATTGTGTCTTATCTTAATCCATTTATCATAATTAACCGAGGCTTGCTCTGAATTTATTAAGTTGTTCATCATTAAAATCTCCTAGAGCTTGTGTTCCACATGCTTTCTCATCCATTTACCGTAGGGACTACCCCCCTTGACTTGCCTAGGAGAAAGTCTAAACGGAGTGAGTAAGAATCAAGAGTGACAACCCTTACTCTGAGCATTGTCGCGGTGCCTAGACATCTTGTCCGACAACAGGTCCCAACACACTTGTTGGGCGGCACGTTAAACCCCGACCTCCGACTATTGTTCACCCGGTCGCTAATCTCAGAGTGGGAGTTAGGTGTGACTGAGTTGCTTTCTGATTCATCCTTGCATTTAGATCACCAATCATTTTGAAGAGCTTTATCAATTCAATGTTCTTGTAGGTATAAGAACTTGGTATCAATTCAACCAGCATAGATCCATTTTAAATACGGATCTAACATGAGCCAAGAGGGATCCAATTTCTTCACTTGCAAATTTTTTAACGAGTAGACATTATTTAAATGTTTTGTATAGTTATTTATTTTTTATTTTTTTATTTTTAGATTTTTTAAAAGATTGTATTTTGGCCGACATGAGCAAAAGTTCAACTTTATGACGGATGGACAGGGTTACACATCATACTGGGCTGTAGAATGAGCCTCTCGGCTCAATAAGGGTGTGGAGGATTGCCAAAAATCTGAAACCTATGTACAATGTCAACTCACTATGACATGTTACTTAGTCACACTAAGAAAAATAGTTAAATTGTAGAACTTCGCTGTTCATTCCAACTTCAAAATATAAAATGTAGAAAGAACACATGAACACATGAATATCTTGTTACTAAGATCTTATATGGGAGAACACATGAACACACATAGCATCCACGTAGACACACATAAAAATCTACAGCAAAAGACAAAAGACTAAAAATGCTCAGCTATAAATCCAAATCTTGGCAATGAATGCACCCCGACCCAAGGGCACAGCTCCGCCCCCAATAGGCTTATCAAACAAATAAATATTGTTTCTTTTACAGTTTCTGGTTCAAATATTCTGTGCTGCTTTGACATCAAAACTCAACTGACAGCTCTAAAGTTCCAGCAAATAGGGTACTGGCAGCTCCTAACAAATGCAAGGGTCCATGCGACATTTAATGACGTGCTTACATGTATCATGAAAATGCAAATCTTTTTTATATTGAGCTGGAAACAGAGTTTAAGCCTAGCATCTAATAAAAACGTAAATATCACAAATTACCCCAAGTTTTGAGCTGTATTATTGAATTCGCGGCGACATGATACCTCAACCTAGAAGTGAAAGTAGATTCAAAGTTCCCCTGTTTTGTTTAGGTTTTGACGGTGTAAAATGCTTTCGACAAATATGCAGAGAATAAAAATATTTTGTGCAATCAGAAATATAAACGTAGTAAGGTTTTGGGGATTTCACTGAACTCCACATTATTAATTATAAGAAGAGATGCACATAGATTTCCGTAAGCAAGAGAAACTGGTTCATGAGTTTTACTATTGGCTATTGCCCCACTTGAACTTTTTTGGGACTGGTTACTTGGTGAAGATCCCTCTAGGCTAGAAAGCATTCCCTTGCTACGAACACTACAGGTGTGGGAGCGACTGATCAACGAGAGAAAATTTGAGTTTCCCACTGAGAGCGGGGTGATCCTTAGACATACAATAACTGTGCACAGGGAATTTTTACAAAATTTTCCACTAAATTTCTGATGAAAGGGTCCAAATATTCACGAAATTTTGTCCAAATATTACATTTAACAGAATATGTAAATAAAATTCAACCTTTTGCTTTTCAGAAACCTGCGCGGGCAATCGCCTCTAGCTTCTAATAAGAAAATAGGAATCCCAATTAAAGCAAATAGAACCATCAACATTTTGAAGCCTCAATCTGGTTATTTGTGGGGTTAGCTTTATGCATGGTATGGACTTGAGGGGCAATAGGCCAAGGTCAAGAGCGAAGACGAAAATTACAATTTTGAAGACAGACTTCAGGTGGAGGCCTTCACTTCTATTTCGTAGTAGCAAATCACCAACAAGGTTCAAGGTTAAATTCTCGGTCTAACTATGCACACTTATATTTTTGTCTGATAAGTACTTTGCTTACACATAAGTTGTTTCATGTTCATTTGAATAGATGGTTTCATACCTCTATTTGAATTGTAATAGTAACCCATGAAAATGTCATGATACTTCATGATGCTCTATTTTCTTGTACCCCAATAGTCATTGGAAGGTTCTATTTATATATCAGCATTTTATTATTATTGAAAGCTCCATTAAAAACACTAATTAGGGTTGACTTAACAAGAACGGATAACTCAAGAACTCCTACATTGCATCTTTCTATCACATGTGCATTCACATTTACCCTCACTAAAAGCACTTTCGAAAATTCACTTTTCTAAGAAAAAACCAAATCATCCAGTCTTTGAATAATGTAGCTATTCGGTGTTTCTTTCCCCCGCTTCGGGGGTATGCTAATTGATATACTGTGCAGTTTGTTGTTAAGTGTTTGTGGTGTGTTTTCTTTAAAATCAGTAATTTAGCTGTTACTAACTTAAGCTGTAGCATTGCAGATTGTTACTTTGCTTTAAAGGTTTGGAATGCACAGAATGCAGGAGCAGCAGCAGTCTTAGTTACAGACAATAAAGTTGAATCTCTTATAACCATGGATTCACCTGAAGAGGACAACACAGCAGTTGAGTATTTGCAGAAGATTACCATTCCCTCTGCCCTTATTGAGAAAAACTTTGGTGATAAGTTGAAGAAAGCTCTAAGTAGTGGGGAGATGGTAAATATTAATCTGGATTGGAGGGAGTCACTTCCACACCCAGATGACCGTGTAGAGTATGAATTTTGGACGAACAGCAATGACGAATGTGGGCCAAAATGTGACAGTCAAATTGAATTTATGAAGAGTTTTAAAGGAGCTGCTCAGATGCTTGAGAAAGGGGGCTATACTCTATTTAGTCCTCACTACATAACATGGTACTGCCCCCAAGCCTTTGTTTTGAGCAAGCAGTGTAAATCTCAATGTATCAATCATGGCAGGTACTGTGCTCCTGATCCAGAGCACGATTTTAGCAAAGGTTATGATGGCAAAGATGTGGTAATTGAAAATCTGAGGCAACTATGTGTTTTCAAAGTTGCAACTGAAAGTAAAAAGTCATGGGTCTGGTGGGACTATGTAACTGATTTCCATATTAGATGTCCAATGAAAGAAAAGAAATACAACAAAGAATGTGCAGAGGAAGTGATAACATCTTTGGGTGGGTAATTGCCTTTTCTTAGATGGCAAGTGGTAGTCAATATTTCTTCTATTTTTGTTTTTTTGTTTTCTGGTAATCTATATTGAGATAGTGTATCTAATGGTGCTTGAATGGTTCTCCTACTATAACTGTTTGCTTCTTGACAGGTCTGGACAGTAAGAAAATAGATGAATGTATGGGAGATCCAGAAGCAGATGCTGAGAACAGTGCGTTGAAAGCAGAACAAGATGCACAGGTTGGATTCCATGTATTCTTTTCTACTTTCCCAAATCTGTATTGACATATCAGTTTTCTAAAGTTGATTCAATGTTTACATGTTTTCTCCAGTTAGAGTAAATATCAATGAAAAATGATGTTTTTAATTCAAAATATGTGTGTATATTTATTTTTGTGTACTCTCTGAATTTTTTTTCCAATTTATTCCCAATCCAATTCAAACCCTTTGGTCTTTTGCCTCGCCAATTTTTTGCCAATTCCAAGTCTTGTTACAATGATATAGCTGTAATCTTGCGCACCTTTTAGGTTTTGATAGTGTATTTTTATTTAATTCTGCAATAGTTGGTTGAACGTTGTGTCATAGGTTGGACATGATTCTCGAGGCGACGTAACAATATTGCCCACTCTTGTGATAAACAACAGACAGTATAGAGGTGGGCCTTCATTTATGTAGGATGCTTGTTTTTGAAAGTGCATTAATGTTTTATTCTAAATATTTTTATGGCTGGCAGGGAAATTGGACAAAATTGCTATTGTAAAGGCAATATGTGCAGGTTTTGAAGAAACAACTGAGCCAGCTATTTGCTTGAGCTCAGGTGAGCCATTTCACAATGTGGCTATCTCTTTAGAGTTTTGCCTTTAGCATGCAGAATGAATATTCAAAATGGGAATTCTTTACTCTATGCAGACATACAGACAAATGAATGTTTGGAAAATAATGGTGGGTGCTGGCAAGATAAAAGTGCAAATATCACTGCATGCAAGGTACACGATTGACACATTGCGCCAGACTCAGGTTATTTCCAAGTTATTACAAGTCAGCCTTTTTCATTAAGCAGATTACACTTACTAAGTTGGTAGAATGCATGGTGCATTTGTTTCTATAATAGGATACTTTTCGGGGCCGAGTTTGTGAATGTCCCATTGCCAATGGGGTGCAGTTTCAAGGTGATGGATACAAGTATTGTGAAGGTAAGTTTGCTTCATTATCGTTGTTGGTTGCTACATTTTTCTCCAATGGTGTTGGTTGCTACATTTATCGTCGTTGGTCGTTACATTTATTGTCCTAGTATTTGAGCCAGCATAAGTCTTGTTTAGTAATTATTTCTAATTTATTTTCTTTTGTTGCTTTCTCTGAAGAATGCTTTCTGGGTTTAGTTCTCAAATTCAGCCATTTGGAAATACCTATAGGAATCTGTCTACCATGCAGAACTTTTCTTTCATCGTCCTGCTCTACTTCCACCTCTGTTTGCAATGTGGTCACTGGCATTTCCTCATCCTCCTCTCATTCTATACATACTTATGATGATGAATAGCCCTTTATCATGTTGTATCTATCCTTAAGGTTTTGGTGTTTTCTCTTATTCAATACTTCATTTTATTTTATTTTATCTTTTTGCTTTTTAACCCCCCCAAACTTGCACTATATAGTAGTAAAACTCTAAAACACAAGTGCAATCTGTAGAGGAACAAAGGGGTTATCTATTGTCACCACAACAATACCCTCACTTTATTTAGGCTGGTTCTCCTTAAGCTTAAAGGGAGCTTCCCTATAATAGGATTACTAGAACTTATGCATTGAGGTCCAAGGTGAAGTGAAGAGAAAGTCCTAGCAAAATAGTTTTTATGAGTTGAGTAAGATAGGTGGATGGAAGGATTGGAGACTAGTGTCTTTCCATTGGACAATGGAGTCAAATTAGGATCAAATAGGAGGTCGCCCTTGTTGAAAATGTAGCGAGCAAGGTCTTCAGGCTTGTGTCTTAGCCAGTGAAGACCTCAAGTTGTCCTCATGAGTTAGACTTCAGTTAGGATGAGTTATTTCCAGTTTACTGGAATAATCATCAAGTTAGCATGCGTAGAGTTGGAGCTTTAGTGAAGTGGAGTCTTCATTAGTTTTACTACAAAACAAGGTGGCAGTTAGCAGTTTAATTAGAGCAAGTTAGTCTTCAGTCTTGATTAAAGGAATAGCGAGTTAGATCTCCAGTGTTGATTGGAGAGAGAATGAGTTAAAAACTCCAACGATGATTGGAAGGAGAGCGAGTAACACTCTCAGTTAACTCGCTATCAAAGCTCGAGTTCTAAATTAAGCTGGGCCTCCTTGCATGGATCGAAGTTTACCTATAAAGGAAGGACGAAAGCACAAAGATCTTACATTGTTTTGTACGCAAGGTTGTGAGACAAAGCAACTCACAAATTTATGAGAAGAGTCTTGATTATGGAGAGCGTAGATAACTTGTTTCCTAAGAAATTGGAGGAACAAGTGCGCAAGTATTTAGGAGCTGGTTGTGTGCAGGAAGGAGGAGCTGGGGTCCTAGAAAATAGGGTCGGAAGTGTGTTAGGAAATAGGAGATCAATGCAAGGAATACAAAGGCTCAAGTGTGCAAGGAAGGAGGAGCAAAACTGAAGCAAGACAATAGGGTTTGTAGAGCAAGTTAAGGAGGCAATAGAGGATCGATTGTGTGCAGGAACCGAGATCAAGTAGTGATCATGGTAGGGCAAGATCAATTGTATTCGTTGAGATTTGTGTGAGAAGGAGAACACCTTCTCAAGAGAGGCAAATTGCTTTGTAATAGATTCAATTGCTCTAAGACAATCAATAACATAACCACATTATGCAAGCAAGTTTTCCCTGTTAGGTTTCCTGAGAAAATTGTGTCAATTGTGTGATGTGCTTTTATCTTTGTGTTATTATTCTGCTGCTTATGAATTGTTAAGAGACTCTATATCTTGGTGAAAGTAAACTAGATTTCATTTTTCAGATATTCATCTAAGTAGTTGCAGAGTTTCATGGAAATTAACATGGTATCAGAGCAGTGATTAGAGTAAAGACCAACACCAAGTTGATCAGTTAGTGAAGAGCGCAGATCAGTCAGGAAGGCTAGCACTATAGTTTGAAGAGCATAACAGAGCAATACTTTGGATAGCAGTATGGTGTTCTCCTAGGACTAAGGTCAGATCACAATTTAGAGGGAGCCTTAAATTTCTGTGCATAGGAGCGGATATTAGTGGTGTTGGAAGATAATGGGGTACTAGGGTTTGTGAAGCGACAAATAGTTCCACCTACAAATGCCCAACAGTTGACCCAACATAACAAGAATGACACTAAGGCGAGGAGGATCATTCTCGAGGGGATCAGAGACCATATTATTCCTCATTTCCATGAGAAGAAGACAACATATGAGATGTATAAAGCCATCTTAGATCTGTATCAGGGTTCCAATGATGCCAAGAAGCTTGCTTTCAAAGAGAAGCTAAGAAGTATCCCTATGAGCAAAGGAGAGCCCATCATCACATATCTTTCAAAGTTTACTCAGGTTTAGTATGAGCTAGGTGGTGTGGGCGAGACAGTAGCAGAAAAATACCTTGTGAGTCTTGCTTTTTTGGGACTCCACAAGTCTTGGTATACTTTCCAGGATGCAGTAAGTGGTAGAGAAAATATTTCCAGTTGGGAAAGACTATGGAGTGATTGCGTTCAAGAAGATATCTAGAGAAGGACGAGAGCTGCGAGATCAACGCTAGAAGAGGACGAGGAGAACTTTGCCTTGGAAAGCAAAGGTAGCAAAGCCAAGGGCAAGGGGGGCCAAGGAGAGGTCGAGTCTAGTCAGAAGGGCGAGAAGAAGAAGGATCTGAGTGAGATCAAGTGCTTCCGTTGCCATGAGTTTGGACACTATGCCACTTAAGTGTCCTAATCGAAAGGAGGAGCCTAGTAAGGATCATGTGGTTGCATCAGCGGAGGTAGATGCGTTTTTTGCCCTGTTCGAGAAATATTTCTCATTGATAGCTTGCATGACAAGCTCAGTAGACAATAGTGTATTGTAGATTGATTCTGGAGCATCCTTCCACAAGATTGGGAATAGTGAGTGTTTCAGCGAGTTGAAGGAGAAGGACATGCAGTTTCACATTGAGCTAAGGAGATGATGGCAATTACACAAATAGGGGAGTTGGTACTGTCAGTTTTCAGATGGGTTCAGGTAATCCTCTTCATCTCAGAGATGTCCTCTATGTTCCAGGCCTGAAGAAGAACCTTATTGTTGAGAAATCTAGTGCATAGCAATTAAGTGATTTCTGTTCTATTAGTAACTGCTTGTGAGTGCTTTTTACTTCTTTAGATTAGGATCTTCTTTTACTTAGGTTATTAGTGTTTTTCTTCATCAAACAACTATCAATGCATAAACCATAAAGAGACAAGAGACACAAAATATAGGCTATCAGCCAGGGCCAAAACTTCTCCCACTTGAGAGGAAAACACAAACAAATTCTTCTTCTTATAGAGATTCCAATTGACGAATACCAAGACCAAGACACAAGATCTCTTGATGATAGTCACCCTTCTACTACTTCCTTTGTCTCGACTCCTCTTCCACTTCAACCTCCTTCTGCTTCAAATCTTCGTCCTCCTTGAATTAGGTCTGCGACCCTAATTCAGAAACCCTAACTTGTACATAAGACCTCTTCTTATGATTTGATTTCCATCGCTTGGAATGGAGTTTCCTTCTAGCTTGACTCGACTCCTTTATGACATAAACTGCTTCCAACTCGGCTGCCTAAGAGGATTGTAATTCCTCTTAGTTCTTACCACAACAAAAGTCCTCTTTCTTCGCACGTGTGTCTCAAAACAGACCCCAAAAACAGATCCAAATATTACCACAAACCTCGCTCTCCCTTTGCTTCACTTCGCTGGATTTTAGCACTGTCTTTCTTGACCCTTTCGCTGATCTTCGCATCACTTGCTGAGTTTAGAACTTGACCGAAATTGCTTGCTCTGAAATGATGACGAGCAACCCTATTTATAGTTGTTTCCCATCAAAATAAGCCGACATGATTGCAAGCTTGGTTGACGTGTCATTTGGAGAGGTATATTTATCTTTCTTGAAGCCGACTTGATGGGAGATGCCTTGTGCTTGTTTTGGAGGGATTTCATACTTATCTAATGACTCAAGTTTCATACAAAATGTAACATGCCCAAGAAGGGTCCTTCATACATGACATAGACTCAAATTGACTTTTATGACTAGATGACAAATCCTAAAGGCTCACAATGGGAGCCATCACTAAAATAAAATTCCTTGCTCATGAAACCCATGAGACAAGAATTACAAGAATTTTATTTTTTCTTCTTTCCATCAATTACATAAAATTACAATTACACATGTCATTATGAAGACCGAACCTAGTTACACTTTTCAACACTCCCTCGTAACTAGGGAGGTATTCATAATGGTACTTGGTCATTCTCAATCTGAAGAATTTCTCATAAGAAGAGTCAGATTGGTAACCCATCCATGTAGAATCATATCAACCGGTATTGTAACATAGCAAGGCCTTGACTAACAACTCTATCTCTCCACGAGATCTGAGTACAATGCTGGCGAGACCAATGATGTATAGACACCCTCATCATTGACTCTCTCGGAACATACCCCACCCGAGATCTCAGGGTGTGTTCCACCAGGACTATTCTTATATTGGATTCCTAGTCCTCAAAGAATATCGGTCCTCTACGACTACTCTTATCTTGGATGCCTTAACTCATCCTCAAAGAGTATTGGATGCGAGATGTTTACCAAATCCTCCATTCTGTCTTCTGAACTGAAGACAAGAACGATGTTTCTATCTCTCCCTCTTATTTAGGGAGGACATATCTATTCCAGTAAAGGAATGTACTCATTCCTACGGAAGGAATGTACCTAAGCTCCCTCTTGGCTTAGGAATTTCCAAGTTTCTTCGAAGTAAGAAACTTGTTTCCAGGCTCCCTCTTAATTAGGGATCTACAACAGCTCCTCAGGTGGAGATGATGGGACAGCTAGTTGCTTGAAGAACTCCTCCTCATGATGTCATGAACATTTTGTTTTCTAGGAGTCTTCATGTTTGGGACTTCTACATAGGGCATTGACCATCCATCACTTTCATCCATGAGTCAGCCATGTCATCATTAGAAAGTGTTACATCAATCCATATCTGGCCTTCCTTCATGCCATGTTTACTTAAGGATCTTTCATCCTACTACATGTGCATCGGTGGTGGAAGGCATCCATAGATCTTCGCTCGGCAGCCCTACATAAACCCATCCAGATATTTGTTCAAAAATAAAGGAATGAACATTAAAATCAACATTATCTTTGTGATGGTCTTTCATCATGACATCTTCTAGTTTGCATCAGCACCCTACATACATATCGACACATCTCCCAAAGATATATATTGTCAATGGTCTCTTTCTTTTTTAGACTCCATCAGAGTCTTCATATCTTCCATGGAGATTTCCTAGTCAAATCTTCTTGGTCTTTTGGATGTTGATTGCCTTAACCATGGTTGCATATTCCATGATTTCTTCCTTCCTTTCTTCACACATTTCATTCCCAGGAGCTTTCAATTAGAGTTTCTCAATTGTAGTCATCCACTTCATACTTCATATGAGGACATATTATGTTGATTTCATCTAGTGAATGTGTGACCCATGCATTCCTCCACCCCTTTGAGGGAAGAGATCCTCTCTTTTGATCATGCTCTTAAGATAGACCATTGCAACCATAAGACATGACTTCCACAATATCAAATGTAAGCATGCATACCACATTTTTCCTTTGGGTCATCCAAACTTCCTGTAGCAGCTTCCTTGATTGAAAGAGCTTCAATCAGATCTTTCAATCCCTTGATTTTCTTCACTTCTATGTCATCATGCCATCATCCCATGAATTCCACAAGTTTGGAATTCTTGATGAAACACTTGCTTCCCCTCATGATCGGTGAGCCTTTCAATGAAGATTCTATCAAAGAATCTTGAGGATCTAAAGTATCCCTATCATCAAATGTTTCCTTTTGTATGATGAACCTTGTACTAGATGACCTTGCCACTTGTGTTTTCAATGAGATTCCCAAGGGCTATATCCTTGATTTCCATAGATTCTAAACGTTTTTCATGCTTCTCTATGATGATGTCTTGAGCTCTTGCTTTCAATGCTTGTATGATGCCTTGATGCATCCCATTATTTTACTTAGTGAATCATGATAGCCATATCTTACAACAGAAGAATTAGGAACTTGAAAAGAGCTTATATGAGGAAGACTATCTCAATAGTGGAGATCTCTAACTAACTGTTTCTTGGACTTCGTCTTTTCAGCTTCCTCCATTTCTTCGGTGATATGGGCTTCTTCTCTATCTCACTTGTTATTGCCCTCCTTTAACTTGGGACAATATTTCCTGTAATGCCCATATTCTTTACATCCATAGCATTGAATCTTAGGTATGTTCTTCTTTCCTTTCCGAGGACCAAATTTTCCAAATTTCCCTTTCCTTCCAGCAAATGTTTGAATCTTATCATTTGATTCTTTAACACTTTTCGCCCTCCCTGTCTTATTCTATCTTGCATAGAGACCACAAGTTGTTGAATGGGATAGCTTTCTTGTCCTCATAGGTATTTGATACGAGGTTACCTTGTTCATCAATTAGTGCATTTAGAACAATGGAGAGATCATTTCTTTACTTGATATCATCTCTCCCAGATCTTGAAGTTGAGATCTAATTTGAGATGCTTTTGAGAGACATGAGGATATTCCTTCATCCTTTGATACCTTCAATTTGTGTAGATCAAATCTAAGTGATATGATTTTTCTTATGGCACTTTCAGAGAATAGTTCTACTAGTTTATCATATATCTCTTTAGATTTCTCCAGCTCTGCTATATAGAGAATGAGGGGATCTTTGACAGACTCCATAAGAATCTCTTGAGCCCTTAGATCCCTTTCCATGTATTCAGATAGTGCTTGTCCTTCAGATGGTTTGGAGACCTTTCCATTGACATGATCAATAACTTCGTTTTCTTTGAGGACTATATCTATCCTCCTTTTCCATGCAAGGAAGTTCGATGACCCTACCAACTTATAGATCTCCTTGCAAAATGAAGTCATTTTTGCTAGATTAGATTATAGAAGAAACAATACTTACTTGTCAAGTCAAGATAAAATCTTCAACTTGATCCGTTTGATGATGATCGATGAAGATGTCTTAATGCTTCTTGGATGATCTTCTTCAATGGTAAGGACCTTGATTCAAAGATCTCTTCAACTTGGCCTTCTTTTCTTGATGATGATCCCAAGACTTCTTTGTAGACTCCTTCGATCTAGGGTTATAATGCTTCCTTTGTAGTTATTGTCTTAAAGATGATCTTTTCTTTAATGCCTTTCTCGAGATTTGATCCTTGAGTGTCCCTTGATAAGATGCCCTTCCTTGACTTTGTCACCTTAGCTTTGAGACCATGTTGAGAAATTTAGGGCATATCAATTAAGTGATTTCTCTTCTATTAATAACTGCTTGTGAGTGCTTTTTACTTCTTTAGATTAGGATCTTCTTTTACTTAGGTTATTAGTGTTTTTCTTCATCAAACAACTACAATGCATAAACCATAAAGAGACAAGAGACACAAAATATAGGTTATTAGCTAGGGCCAAAACCTCTCCCACTTGAGAGGAAAACCCGAACAAATTCTTCTTCTTATAGAGATTCCAATTGACAAATACCAAGACCAAGAGCCTTGACCTATTTTCCACTTCGAGACCAAGACACAAGATCTCTTGATGATAGTCACCCTTCTACTCCTTCCTTTTTCTCGACTCCTCTTCCACTTCGACCTCCTTCTACTTCAAACCTTTGGCCTCCTTGAATTAGGTTTGCAACCCTAACTTGTACACAAGACCTCTTCTTATGATTTGATGTCCTTCACTTGGAATGGAGTCTCCTTCTAGCTTGACTTGGCCCCCTTATGACATAAACTGCTTCCAACTCGACTGCCTAAGAGGACTGTAATTCCTCTCAGTTCTTATTGAAGCAAAAGTCCTCCTCTTTCTTCGCGTGTGTGTCTCAAAATAGACCCCAAAAACAGATCCAAATATTACCACTGACCTCGCTCTCCCTTTGCTTCTCTTCGCTGGCTATTAGTACTGTCTTTCTTGACCCTTTCGCTCATCTTCACACCACTTCTTGACTTCAGAACTGGATCGGAATTGCTTGCTTTGAAATGATGCTGAGCATCCCTATTTATAGTTGTTTCCCATAAAAATAAGCCGACATAACTGCAAGTTGGGCCGACATGTCATTTGGAGAGGTATATTTATCTTTCTTGAAGCCGACTTGAAGGGAGATGCCTTGTGCTTGTCTTGGAGGGCTTTCATACTTATCTAATGACTCATACAAAATATAAAATGCCCAAGAAGGGCCCTTCATACATGATATAGACTCAAATTGACTTTTATGACTAGATGACAAATCCTAAAGGCTCACAATGGGAGCCATCACTAAAATAAAATTCCTTGCTCATGAAACCCATGAGACAAGCATTACAATAATTTTATTTTTTCTTCTTTTCATCTATTACATAAAATTACAATTACACGTCATTATGAAGATCGAACCTAGTTACACTTTTCAAGACTTGTTTCAGTAGCAACCCTAGAGGACAAGGGTTATGATGTCATCTTCAGCAGAGGGAAGGCTTATCTTAAGCACTTCGCTTGTGGATGTGTGACGTAGATAAGTGTGAGGATGAATAATCTCTACAAGTTCTAGGTAGAGACAGGTGCAACCTTAAGCAGCAAGGGAGGAAGTGCTAAAAGTAGAGAAGTGATGGTTGAGGAGAGCATAGCTCTAAGGGAGGCCTTAGAGCAAGAGAAGGTTAGAGTACTCGAGAATAAGCTACTCAAGATGGAGCCTCAACCAGTATCTCAGTTTGAGTCTCGGCTAGTTAGCAATTGGGCTGACCAACAGGATGATGAGGAGCAGAGCCTAGGGTGAGTGGAGGTAGCCACCTAGTGACTGACTCCCAGTATAGGGAGAGTTCGAGCCAAGTGGGCAGAAGAGTTGTTTAGGAAGGATTAGAAGAGAGTTGGACCTCCCATTACCACCTTCAGGCAGAGTAAGCAAAAACCGAGATACATGAGGTACATGGCACTTATGACTGAGGTGATAGACTTGCAAAGCATGGTTCGAAAGAACAAGTCTTCAGATAGATTCCACAACAAAAAGTAGGGAAGTCTTCTAGTTTAGAGGGAGCAACTGCAATAGTAGATAATGTGGTAGTGTTGGAGATAGATTCAGGTGGAAGAGTTTCTTCCATAAGTACCTTCCTCGCTAAGAGGGATTGTTGAAAATGTAGAGAGCAAGGTCTTCTGGCATGTTCCTTAGCTAGTGAAGACCTGGAGTTGTCCTCATGAGTTAGACTTCAGATAGGATGAGCTATTTCCAGTTTATTGGAATAATCATCAAGTTAGCATGTGTAGAGTTGGAGCTTCAACTAAGTGGAGTCTTCATCAGTTTGACAACAGAACGAGGTGGCAATTAGCAGATCAATTAGAGGGAGTTAGTCTTTAGTCTTGATTGAAGGAGGAGCGAGTTAGATCTCCAGTGTTGATTGGAGAGAGCATGAGTTAACAACTCCAATGGTGATTGGAAGGAGAGCAAGTAACATTCTCAATTAACTCGCTATCAGAGCTCGAGTTCTAAATTAAGCTGGGTCTCCTTGCATGGATCGAAGTTTACTTATAAAGGAAGGATGAAGGCACAAGGAATTCACATTGTTTTGTGCACAAAGTTTTGAGACAAAGAAACTCACGAATTTCTTCACATAGTCTTGATTGTGGAGAGCGCAAAGAACTTGTTTCCTAAGAAATAGGATGAACAAGTGCGCAAGTAGTTAGAAGCTGGTTGTGTGTAGGACGGAGGAGCTGGGGTCCCAAAAAATATGGCTAGAAGTGCGAAGGAATTAGGAGATCTGCACAAGGAATAAGGAGGCTCAAGTGCGCAAGGAAGGAGGAGCAAAATTGAAGCAAGACAGTAGGGTTTGCAGAGCAAGTCAAGGGGTCAACAGAGGATCGATTGTGTGCAAAAACCGAGATCAAGTAGCTGAGATTTGTGTGAAAAGCATAACACTTTCTCAAGAGAGGCAAATTGCTTTGTAATAGATTCAATTGCTCCAATACAATCAATAAAATAGCCACATCAAGCATGCAAGTTTTCCTTGCTGGGTTTCCTAAGAAAAGTGTGTTAATTGTGTGATGTGTTTTTATCTCTGTGTTTTTATTCTTCCGCTTATGAATTGTTAAGTGACTCTGTATCTTGGTGAAAGTAAACTAGATTTCAGTTTTCAGATATTCATCTAAGTAGTTGTAGGGTTTCATGGAAATTTAACAGTCCTAATGATGGAAAAAATATATTTTGGATGAAATATTCCAGCAGCATTAACTTTTTCCTTGCTGTTCCACACTGCAGAAATGTAACTAGAGAGATCACCAAAGTAGATGAACTCCAACACTAATGGAGATTTTGATTATCAAGATTAAGATGCATATGCATTCATTCCAAAGTAGAGAGACATGAAATCATAAATAAAACTTGATTGTTAACATAAAGGGAAAATCGTTACCAAGTTCACCACTCTATAAACACTTTTGAAGATATCTCCAACAATGTGAGAGAGCATCAAGATCTACAAGATGTCCTCATCCACAAAAACATTTCAATGATCGTCCAAAAGCATTCAAAAGATATTCAATTAAGCTCTAGGACATTTCCCCCCCAATACAACCATCAAAGATAATGTAGAGCGCAAACCTTTATATAGGTTGTAGCTCCAACTTCATCTACAATAAAAAATGAATTGTTTTTCTAAATCCCCTAATTTTTGTGAGGAACAACAATATAATAGGCCTCCCAACAACTTTTTTACTACAAGTAGCAATGAGTTGTTGAGATCCACATTTTCCTCCAAGAAGATACAATAAAATATTATGAGAAATTGATACAGTAATGGTCTCAAGTAACCAACTCCATGAGGCTCTCTTGAAGGTGGATGACTCCTTTTGTTATGCTTGGTCTTGCTTGATTTGACTTTTTGATGCTTCATTTCCTTGCTTATAGGATTAGTCATGGTCCATAGATGTGTTCTTGACTTGACATGACCCTTGCTTTGCTCATAAAAGGTGCCATGTTGCCACTTTTGACCCCCATGACTTCCCCAAGACAAGTTGGCCCTCCTTTGATGGTGAATAAATGCTTGAAAAGGTGCCTTGAAGAAGGAATTTTGGGTGCTTTGACTTGGAGATGACATGGCTATTGAGAAATTTAAAGGGCTTCAACTAGGATGATTTCTCTTAAACTTGATAATTTCCTGTCATGTATTTTTATTTTTCTTGATTATTAGCTTCTTCTCTTATTATTGTATTGGTCTTATCATCAAACAACTACCAAAACAAGAAGATCAACACTACACAAGAACATAGGTTGTAGGCTGCAAAAAAGGGCTAAAACCTCTCCACTTGAGAGGAAAATCCACAAATCTCTTCTCTTATAGATTATTCAAATGACTAATTCCAAGTCCTCTAGACCAAGACCAATACCCTTCCAAGACGAAGTCAGACCTTCTTGATGATGTGCTTCCTTTGTCCATGTCAAACCTAGTCAAATCTCTTCCAGTTGCACAATTTCGACCCCCAACTACAGAATTTTGGCCTCCATTGCAGGTCTGAAATTTTTGGCCCCTGTGTAATGTTCCTTCCTAGAATAATTTCCAAGAATTTAATTTCACAATTTGGAAATTTTGTCTATTATGGGACCCACAAAATTTTTGGACTAAGACTTAGGAGATGGAGGTCAAAAATCTTTTTGTTACTGGGATGTGGGGTCACACCCACATGAAGTACGCATTTCCTTAGAGGGAAATGCTTGTTGGAGGGGCCCAGATGAGAAGGCAACTCAAAAATTATAAATAGAAGGAGCCTAGCAGCTATTGGGGCTTTTTGTCAATCTAACATTTCTCTTATTGCTCGAGCTGCTTAGTTAGGTCATAGTGTTGTTCAATGCAAAGTTTTCCAAGGGGAGAGCTCACCCTTCTTTCGGTGGACTACGAGTGCCACACTAGGGAGGTAAAATTGTGCCATATTGGAGGAGGATTTGTGGAGCTCAGGGTGCATCATGCAGCCATATCATTAAGCCAATTTCGTGCTCCAGGAGGACACAGTAGTGGATAACATGCCACTTATCTCAGCTATCTTCCAGGTGGCATTTTTCGGGAGAAATTTTGGATAGCAACTCCAGGGGAAATCCAAGCTAGGTGAAGAGTTTTGGGGCCAAAGATTGCTGCATTAAGGCAGGGCGAATTCTTCTTACCTAGGGCTGAAGTAGGAGCTAATTTATGGGCACATGTGGGAGGTTGAGGAAAGGAGTTAGGGCGTTGGGTTGTATCGAGAGTTTGAGGAATTCATCTTGGAAGTGGAATTCAACATTTTTGGAGTGTTTGGAGGGTTGCTTCAACGAATTTCCAAATAAGCTGTATTTTCCAACAAGTTGGGGAGGACGTGGTAATTGGGGTCAATTTTTGGAGGTTAGAACTAGACCAAACCCTTTTTGGGTTTATTGATAGGAACTCGAGGCTAATTTTGCAGAATTTTTTGAGCACCAGAGGAGGGTCTTTCAACAGTTCTTTCCCAGCAGATAGTGTAGTTCCTCTTGGGCAGTGCAGAGAATTTTTGGGGCAGCTCATTCTATCATCTAGGTGTTGTATACTCCAACCTGGGTCTTGTCTTGCTTGCCATTGAGGCAAGTTAGGTGCACTCCTTCCATACCCATTGTACTATTGCTCCAAATATATAATAAAATGGATCAGTTGGATGGTGTTTTTTAGTGATCACATGGGTGTTTACTTATATTTCTGAATTTTGTGTATGCATGTAAGCTATTGCTTTGTTTATCACTATGTTTCCTAATTAAGGAATATTACAGTGGTATCAAAGCTCCGTTCTTGGCTCAGCCGTGGGTGATCTTTCCTATGAACAAGGAGGACAGACAAAACATTACCAATCGAAGGCAGAGATACTGGAGCAGGGAAAGGGAGTTGGAGATTCCACTTGATACTGAGACACTTGGGTAGGCAATGGTGGTGGTAAATACGGGGGAGCCAAGGAACATGGAAGAGGCAGCGTTTGATAGCCTCTTGAAAGCCCTAAATGATTTAGCCAAAGGGCTGAAGGAGATGCTGGAGGAACTCAAGCAACATAATAGGGACGAGCATCCATCGTGTGTTCCTGTTTGGGGAGACTTCAGGGGCCTAACAACAATATGACCACCCTTCACCAGCCACTCACCCACCAGCTTTCAGTGGGCCAAATAGGACTGCACTGCCTACATTTTTACCTTTAGGGCTGAGTGAGTAGGGTGGGTTAGATGATCAGATGCCCATGGGAGATTATTTTAGAGAATGGCAGTTCATGGGGGAAGATTTCAAAGCAGCTTTGTCCTTCAGAGATTATTGCCAGCTCAAGCAGAACGAGAAGGTCAGGTACAGTGGGGGGTCTAGCACGCAGAGTTCAGAGTTGCAACATATCATTGGGAGGATGTATTTTCCCAAATATGATGGATCTACCAAGTGCACAACTCGAGCTTGGGTGGAGAAACTAGATACCTATTTCCAGCTTAATCAAATGATAGAGGTGGAGGCCATCAAAATGGCTATCTTGCACTTGGAGGGAGAGGCACACGACTAGTGGTTTCATGGCTTAACCACGCTAGGGCATGCCAGGGTGGAGCGAGCGTTTTGATAGGAGGGACCCAGAGGCTCATTTTAGAGGGTTGACCCAGCTCAGACAGAGTGGCCATCCAGAGCAATATATATCAAAGTTTTTGAGGGTCTCAGTCATGGTGCTAGATTTCTCCAATGCCAAGAGAATGTACACATTTGTAGGGGGCTTGCTTGAGCCATTGCATGGATTGGTGAAATTTCGTAGACCCACTACTTTGCAGGAGGCTGTGACTTGTGCCAGGGATTTGCAGGGGGCAATCCCTAATACTTGAGCACCATACCATCATGGGCTCCCTACCCACAGAAGGGGCATGACACGGGGCCCCCACCACAGCGAGCAGTCCAAGGGCATGGGAAGTTAGATGAGGAGATCAGGAGAGACCTTCAGAGGAAGCTATGCTTCACTTGTTGGGAGCTTTGGGCACTAGGACATAGATGCATAGCGGGCAAGGCCCATTACATTGAGGTTTTCTTTGATGCTGACTAGGAGGATGACGTGGAGATAGGTGGGGGTGACAGCGACACTGATGCAGAGAGGGGACCACCACCACCACCACCTGGGGGAACACCTTTTGCACCATTTGGGGGAGTCCTAGCTTCTTTGAGTGGAGTTCCCAAATTTTTGACCCTGAGGATCAAAGGCACAATGCAGGAGCAGTGTGTCTTGGTTTTGGTAAACAGTGGGGCCACCCACAATTTCATTGATGCGCAGATGGTTTAGAAGCAGGGTATCACTACAAAGGAGTTTGAAGGGTTTTCAGTCCTAGTGCCAGGGAATAGGACCATGCAGTGTACCCGATATGCCCCCACTTTGACGGTGACCATGGGGAACTACCCAGTGATAGATCATTTCTTCATGGTGGATGTACCGGACACCAATGTGGTGATGGATGTCCAGTGGCTCTACTCCCTTGGGCGGGTCACTACAGATTGGAGGAAGTTGGAGATGGAGTTCACTGGGCCGGATGGCAAGTTAGTTGTTCTTCGGGGTATGCAGTCATATCCTCCCCAGGCAGTTTCAGCGCATAGGATGGAGGCTGACTTGAGGCATGTGGACATAGCATGGGCAATTGAGTTGATGATTTCCTAGGTTGGGGGACAATCCAAGCCACCACACCCCAATATGCATGCCATCTTGGACAGGTACCCGACAGTGTTTGGGGACATACCACCAGGGTAGCCACCTGGCAAAGAATTTGAGCACACGATTGAGCTAGAGTTGGGGTCGTAGGTGGTTATTACCACTCCTTATAAACATCCCAAGGCCTACAAGGATGAGATTAAGCGAGCCATTTAGGAGTTGCTGGCACTTGGGCACGTTAGGCCTAGCTCGAGCCCCTTCGCTTCATTAGTTGTGCTAGTGAAGAAGAAGGATGGGACGTTGCACGTGCATAGATTACTTAGCACTCAACAAGAAGACCCTGAAGAACCGCTACCCCATTGCACACATTGATGAGATGATGGGTGAGCTTAGAGGAGCCAAGTACTTCTCTAAGATAGACTTGCGTTCGGGGTACCACCAGATCAGACTAAGTGATCAGGACATCCCCAAGATGACCTTCAGAGGCCACTATGGGCATTTTGAGTTCTTGGTTATGCCTTTCGGGCTAACCAACACACAAGCCACCTTCTAGTCCTGCATGAACCATGTGTTCCTTGGGTAGTTGCGGAAATTTGTATTGGTATTCTTTGATGACATTCTGATTTACAGCCGGACTGGGAGGAGTATCTACAACACTTGGAGGTAGTGTTACGCATTTTAGAGGAGCAACAGTTCTACGCCAAACTATCCAAGTGCAAGTTTGGGTTGACAAAGATGCTCTATTTGGGGCATATTATTGGGGAGGATGGAGTGAGGGTGCATGAGGAGAAGATCAGGGCCATCTGGGATTGGCTAGTGCCTCAGAATGAGACCGAGTTGAGGGGCTTCGTGGGCATATGCGCCTATTAGAGGAAGTTCATGAAGGGCTTCTCATAGTTGTCAGCTCCCTTCATAGATTTGACCAAGAAAGGGGCTTTCGTATGGACGGATAGAGCATAGTCAACATTTGAGCACCTCAAGGAGGTGATGAGAAGCTGTCTAGTATTAGCACACCCGGATTTCACGCAGCCCTTCACCTTGGAGTGCGATGCATCAGGTGAGGGTGTTGGCGCAGTATTATCACAGGATGGCCAGCCCATCGCTTCTGAGAGCCGGAAGCTCCTTCCGCATGAGAGGTCGTATTCTATTTATGACAAGGAGATGTTGGCCATTATGCATGCGTTGGCCAAATTTCGGTAGTACCTAGTGGGCAACAAATTTTGTTAAGTTATGGTATGTTCTATGCTTATAACAGTTTATTTCTTTTTCTTATTATATTCCACAGATTAGCAATCACATGTACATAAAGTAAAGTGCAAATAGAACATTAAACGATCGACAGAAAACAAGCCAAGACAAGAGACACAAGATGTGGTGGCTAGCCAGGGACAAACCCCACAATGTGTGGGGAAACCCTTTGATCAAATTTTCTTTTATCTTCAATAATTCAGCAGAGAGAAATAGTACAATAAATCTGATTTATATCAGTAGTAGCAAACCCTAGATCTGCAACATCAGCATTAGCTGCTTCATCGTCAAACTAGGGCAGACGATATCTCACAAACTGACCGTTGGATTGGCTTGATTCCACCACCAAAAGTTGCGGCTTCTAGAGGAGGTTCAGATGAACCTACAACGCAGTTCAGATGATGAGATCTTTTGCTCCATGCAGGTCAAACTTCACTTCTGCAGTTGCAGCGTCAGTTTCGGTGACTTCCTTCAAACTAGGGCAGTCGGTATCTTGCAAACCGTCTGTCGAATTGATTTGATTCCACCACCAAAAGTTGCGGATTTCAGAGGAGGTTCAGATGAACCTACAACGCAGTTCAAATGAGTAGATATTCTGGTCCACGTAGGTCAAACTTCACTTCTGCAGTTGCAACTTCAGTTTCAGCAGCTTCCATCAAACTAGGGCAGTTGATATCTTGCAAACTGTTCGTCGGATTGACTTGATTTCACCACCAAAAGTTGCGGCTTTTAGAGGAGGTTCAGATGAACCTACATCGCAGTTCAGATGAGGAGATCTTCTGGTCCATGTAGGTCAAGCTTTACTTCTGCAGTTGCAGCTTCAATTTCAGCAGCTTCCTTCAAACTAGGGCAGTCGATATCTTGCAAACCGTTCGTCGAATTGACTTGATTCCACCACCAAAAGTTGCGGCTTTTAGAGGAGGTTCAGATGAATCTACAACGCAGTTCAGATGCGGAGATCTTCTGGTATACACAGGTCAAACTTTACTTTTGCAGTTGCAACTTCAGTTTCAGCAGTTTCCAGCTTCACATGTGTGAGAGAGACCCTTTTCTGCACAATAGAGAAGAGACTCTTTTCTGTGCAGTAGAGAGAGAGAGATGTGATGAGATGAGTGAGTGCAAATGAGGAAAAGTCCTCCTGTATTTATACACAAATGATGATGTTTGAATAGATGCGATTGTTGGGCTGTTGAACCTACATGAGTTGTAGGTTGGCTTGATAATAATTCCATAATCAAAATAAATTCATATCTCCATGAATACTTATCGGAATCGGATGATCTTTATATCAATCTTACACCTCTAGACGAGAGGAATCTAATAAAAATATTATCACCCATGAATAAGATGATCCACATGAAGTTTGGCCCTAGTTGCCCAATTTTAACACTCCCTCTCAACTAGGGAGAACTTCATCTGCAATCTCTCTCAGTCGTTACTATTCATCCATCAAATGCAATGCCCTGTACAGCCTGACCCTTGCCCTGCTTTGCTCTATTCTGCCTGTTCTGCTTTGTCTTGTTCTGCCCTGTACTGATTTGTATTGTTCTGCTTTGCTCTTGCATTGTTCAGTTCTGCTCTGCTTTTGTCCGAATTATGAAGAAGAAGAAATGATCGAGGATGTATCATACTGACTCAAAGTCAAGTCTCAAAGAATGTACCACTGCTCCCAGAGTAGTCTCAACTGATCCGAAGTCAGCGTAATAGTATGTACAACTCCTACCACTGGTCCCAGACCAGTAACATCCTCCATTGACTGAAAGTCAGTCTCAGAGTGTGTACCACTGGTCCCAGAACAGTCTCAACCGACCCAAAGTCAGTGTCATAGGATGTACCACTCCTACCACTTGTCCCAGACAAGTATCATTGATCCCAGATCAATGGAGGTCATCCTAGTGTAGGGAGTACGATAGATACAACGATGCGTCCATCGGTACTATTATGGTCCCTAACTTCATTTCCCTGCTCATTGATCAGATGAGAGGTACTTCCCATGAGTCCCAGACTGCATGGGTAGGATGCCTCGACAGGAGAACTAATCAATCTATCCTCACAGGAGAACACATCAATCCTGCTATAATCGCCATGGAGAACACATCAATATAGGCCGCCATGGAGAACACATCAATCCAGGCCTCACAGGAGAACACATCAATCCAGTTACAATCGCTATGGAGAACACATCAATCCAGGCCTCACAGGAGAACACATCAATCCAGGCCTCACAGGAGAACACATCAATCCTGTTACAATCGCCATGGAGAACACATCAATCCAAGCCTCACAGGAGAACACATCAATCTTGCTACAATTGCCATGGAGAACACATCAACCCTGCTACAATCGCCATGGAGAACACATCAATTTAGGCCTCACAGGGGAACTAATCATCCTGCTATACAGGAGAGCAAATCATCCTGTTTCCACAAGAGCGCGAATCATCTTGTCCCACAAGAGAGCGAATCATCTTGTTCCAGTGCGCACCACCAGGGGAGGGTGAGTCACCCTGTGGTCGTATGTTGCTCCAGTAAGAACCGCAAGCCCTCAAAGCTCCCAGAGCTCAATGTATGCAACATGCAGGACCCTTGTACAAGGGTTTCTTGATGACTCCAAATCGTTTGGGAAATCACAGATTAGATCTTTCCTCGGGGCTTCGATAAGGTGTATCAACGTGTACATCATCTTAATGCGATGGAGCCTCCTTGCTCATCAACTTACCATATCCCAGATAATGTCCATCTGCTGGAGCAATCGATGAATACGAGATTCCTCAATAATCAAATCCCACCTCTGGTTGTCACATAGGATCACGGTGGTATCCAATGTAAATCCAAATAGCTCACTGAAGAGCTTTCGCAACTAGACTGCCTCACAGGAGGCCATGCTAGCAGCAATATACTCTGCTTCAGCGGTGCTCAAAGCCATCGACTTCTGCTTCCTGCTCATCCAAGATATCGAAGCAGATCCCAAGGTGAAACAGCACCCGGAAGTGCTCTCCACCACACTGCCTGCCCAATCAGCATCAGTATATCCAAGTAGTCTCACATCACATCTCCGACAGTGTATCTTAACCCATTAGTAATTGTGCCATGAAGATATCTCAGAAGATTCTTGGCATCAATCCAGTGAGGCTCAACCAAATATGAGCTCACAATGCTAATTGCAAAACATATGTTCAGACGGAGGTTCACCAAGAACATCAATGCGAATGAGTTTATGAAACTCAGGCATTTCCCAAATCTGGTCCGACATAACTACCATATAACTTCTAAAAGTTAAGATCCTCGAGGTAGTCACAAGCTTACAGTGCATCATACCGAATCTTTCCAATATCTTTACCATATATTTTCCTTGAGATAGTAAAATTTCCCCTAGCTTCTGCCACACTTCAAGTCTTTGGTTCTTCATTTCAAATTCAGAAGCCAACTCCCTCTTGCATTTGTGAATGAGAGGGTATGCACTTGTTAGAAAGAGGTCATCCACATACAACACCTGTATGAGAGACTTGTCATCTTCAACCTTAAGGTAAAGGTTAGGATTGACTTCACTCCTAGTGAATCCCAGCTTCATTAAGTAGCTATCGATCCTCTCATTCCATGCTTGGGGTGCTTGCTTCAGCCCATAGAGAGCGTTCTTCAACCTGCATACATGAGATTTTCAATCATAAATCTCAAATCCTTCGGGTTGCTCCACATAGACCTCTTCTTTGATCAAACCATGCAAGAACGCGGTCTTGACATCCATCTGATGTAGGTTCCATCCTCGTGAAGCCACAAGGGCTATGATCAAGCGGATGGTCGTATATTTGGCAACAGGTGCAAATATCATAGTCTATACCTTCTTTCTGGGAGAAACCACGAGCAACAAAACGAGCCTTATACTTCTTCGAACTTCCATTTGCTGCATGCTTTATTTTGTAAAGCCATTTAGAAGTGACAATTGTCTTGTCCTGGGGTCTGGGAACTACTTCCCAGACATCATTCTCCATAATAGACTCATGTTCTATGGTCATAGCATCCTTCCATACTTGATGGTTGACGGCATCTGAGAATGATGAAGGCTCATTTTGTATGATCGTGCTTATGATGGTCAGGTATCCCTGATACCTGTTAGGTTTCTTACTTTCACGGAAGGTTCCTCGAGGTGCAACATGTCTTTTAGCATCATCAAGTAGCCCCCTATGCCATGAGGGTCTCTTCCTAGAAGAGGATGGCTCAGGTGGATAAATAGGATCCATGGGTTCCTCCAAATCAGGTATTGTTACATCATCTACCCATAGAGACAGCTTCCACAGTTGTATAGTTCTTCCTTTCCGCCACACCATTCTGGTCAGGAGTATGTGGTGTAGTAGTCTCCCTCTTAATGCCAGCCTCAGATATGCCTGAGTGAACCAACTATAATATATCAGAGGTCTTGCTTTGGCTTGAGGGGAATGGTCCCCTTTTGAGCTTTCCTTCGGCACATACACCTTCTTTCTCTACTCAGAATTCGGGCATCCTTGTCACCATTTGTCTTACATCGGGTGGAGCTTTATAATGAATGTGGGCAAACCTCTGATGCCAAAGTTCAGACTGAAGAGATGTGTCATAAGACATGACACCTAGCGGACTTCCATCGACCTGATATAATGAATCAACACGAAACCCAAGAGTAAAGG
>APFE030258505.1:123212-158928 GCA_000404065.3 Pinus taeda
GAAATGAACTCCCTCCAATATTGTGCTACTCCTAAGAAGCTTCTCACTTCTATAGCAGACATGGGTTTAGGCCAGTTTACAATGGCTACCATTTTAGAGGGATCTATTTTCAATTCACCACCCCCTACTATATGACCCAAATAATTTAGAGATGTTTTGCAAAATTCACATTTTGAGAGTTTAACATAATTTTTTTCTCTTTTCAAAACATCTAATGTCTACTTAACATGCCTTAAGTGTTCTTCCCATGTTTTACTAAAAATCAAAATGTCATACATATACACAATAACAAAATCATCAAGAAAAAGTTTGAGTACTTCATTCATTAATCTCATGAAAGTAGCAGGAGCATTGGTCAAGCCAAAAGGAATAACCAACCACTCATACAAACCATGCTTTGTTTTGAAAGTAGTCTTCCTTGCATCTTGCTCTACAACTCTGACCTAATGGTATCCACTATGCAAATCCAGCTTGGTGAAATAAATAGCTTCCTTCAATTGATCTAAATGATCATCTATGCGAGGAAGGGGATAACGATTTTTGATTGTTATCTTATTTAGTGCTCGGTAGTCAATGCACATTCTCGATGAGCCATCTTTCTTTCTCACCAAAACGATTGGTGACCCACATGGTGATTTTCTAGGCCTGATGAATCCCTTCTCTAGCAACTCCTACACTTGCTTCTTGATTTCAACATTCTCTAAAGCAAACAATTTATACATCCCAATGTTAAGCAATGGAACATCTTGCTGCAAAATAATATCATGTACTATCTCCTTTTTGGGTGGTAGACCTTTAGGTTCTTGAAACAGGACATCATACTCTGTAACAATGTTTTCTATATCAGCTTGTTGTTGAGCATTACAGCCCTCAAATACATTGGTTCTATCAAGTCTCTTTTCCTTTACAACCATTAGTAAGAATTGTTTGCATGAATTTATCATTCTTTTCATCTACCCAGAATTTATGAGAGTATAATTATTCTTGAGTTTGTGAGCTCTTACAAAGTATTCAATTCCATCTTTAACAAGTAGATACTTGTTCTTAGCTCTATAGAAAATAGCCTTTCTATCATACAAGTAAGGACTTCCTAAAACAATTCCACATATATCCAATAGAATTATATCTAACTCAATCATTTGCAAATGCTGACCCAAAAGAAAACTTGAGTTTGCATTGTCTAGTCACTTGTAGTTGTGCTTTATCATTCAACCATCCTAATGGGTATGGTTTCTTGTGAGCTATAGTTTCTAGTCCCAATTTCTTTACAATTGTTTCAGAAATCAAATTTAATTGTGAGTCACTATCAAACAAAGTATCAATCTTTTGATGTTTGGAAATAACTTGAATATGAAAAATCTCATGTCTTTTTCTCTCATGTTCTTCATCAATAATAGTTTGAGTAGAATTAGTAGTAGATGCTTCAGAATTCTTACCTTTTATACCTGTGGCTGCAATGATTGTTTCATCTCCCAAGTCTGACCCCAAATCTTTCTGAAGAGCTACAACAGTCTTCTCCTTCTTGCCCTCAGACTTCTTAGGTCTCAACTCTGGATGTAGAATCCAACAATGCTCATCATCATGCCCCTCCTTTTTACAATGAGTGCATGAATATTTGCCTTTCTGTGCAGTGTTAACCTTCCTTGTTTTCCACTTCTGCTTTCTTTTCTCCTTGCTCTTCCTTACAGTGGGTTGGGATGGTTCCCCAACTTTTGGATTTCCATTCTTTCCTCTAGCTTCTAGATGAGTATCTTGTACATATACCTCATCTATACTAGTGGAATTAAACATGAGGATGGTATGCCTCATGTAGCTGTGTAGACCACCAATGTACTTCAAAAGAGTCTCTGATGAGTCTAATGAGATACCCATCATCAATGCTCTCTTTCTGAACTCTTGAGTATACCCCTATATACTTTTCCCTTTCAACTGCCGAAGAGTTTTCCAACTCATCATGGCTTGTTGCATGTAGGCCAATGGATAGAACTACTTTTTGATTGTAGAAACAAATTCAATCCAGACAGATATGGTCTTGCCATGTTTCTTCGTATCAGCTTGGGTTCTGCCTTCCCACTAAACCAAGGCAGTGCCTCCTAGGCATAGGCTTGCCAGCTGAATTTTGTTCTTGTCTAAGTTGATGTTTTGCACCCTGCAATACACATCAATTTGTCTAATCCAATTTTCCAACTTCTCAACATTTAGCTCTCCATCATATATAGGTAGATCAAATTTAACATCTAGCTTAATCAAAGATGCTTTCTTATTATGCATAGGGCTATTAGGAGGTGTGAGAAATCTTTCCTCTTTCCCTTTTCCTTTCGAGTGGTCATGGGAATGAGACTCATCTTCTTCTTTATCTTGTTTAGAAATTGATGAATCTTCATCCTTGTGCTTTCTAAAGTCCCTATACATTTCTTCTACCATAGACTTTATAGCTAGGAAACTCTTTATGAATTGAGGGTCTAGCCCCATAGAACCTTCCTTTGACATTGTCTTCCGAGGATAGACTCTCCCAATTTTAGGATTAGCTTTGACCAACTCTCCTTCTCCTAGTTTGAGCTTTGATCTTGTGAGCATTCAACAGCTAAACCAACACAAGTTTGTCTAAACTTACAGCCTACAACTCTGATACCACTTGATCTGCTAATCACCCTATGAGTGACATCAGTTAAAAATTTATTAAATGAATGTATTACAGACTCATGGGATGGTGTCTATTCTGTGTTATTGAAGTAACAGATCAATCAGATTTCCAATACACAAATAATAAAATGGAAAGACAACAAAGAAATATAGTAAGCAAACACAAAGGCAAAAAATTTTAATAAGGAGTTCACCCCATTCTCCAGGGCTACATCTCCAGTCCAGATTTCGGTGGTGGCCTTTTTTCTATTGTGCCTTTAAGTAGAGAATTACAATATAGGGACTCAATGTGAGTAATCCTAAAGCAGGTTTGCTTCGTAGGGTGGTTCTTGGATTCCCCAAGCCACTAGAGTAGAGAAAATATTCTTCCTACCAGCTCTGTGACCTTTTGGTCTACAGTGGAAAGAGCCAAATGTGGTGCTCAGTCGAGACAGATTCCTCTATGGCATGGCTTGAATCTCTCAAGTTCTCTGGTGCTTGATGCTGCCTCTGGTCAGCTCAACCCTCTATCTCTTTCAGCTTTTACATCATTGTCTTCTTTCTCTGTGTATTCCATCCTCCTCTTAGGATTCTAGTCCCTCTGTCTTCTTCCTTCATCTCTCAGACTGTTCTCTGACTTGAATTGTGTATTTTGTCTCTGTTCATGGCTTTTAGCCATTCGTTCTCATGCTTGTTCGGTTCCTTGTCCACCTCTGTCGATTCACCTTCTGCAGCTGTGCTTGGAGTTCCCTGTTTGGCATCATCATGAATGCTCAAGGAGTGGCCACATGTCCTCCTCTAAACAGTGCTAGCCTACTTCGTCGGTTCATTTCTTTAATTACATCGTGGATGAAGTCTTTCCTACACCGTGGCAATCAAATGGATTCCAAATCCTTACAAATCGCAGCATATTCCTTCGTCGATTCCACTTCCTCCATTAGGCTTGATCTTAGCCGTCCGATCTGGGGCCTGCATATCTGATGCCATACACACATCCCATGTGTTTGAATTGCTCGATTGATAACATGCGACTAATGGTGGTTTTCTCTCACCTTCACTTTCTGCGCGTCAATTGATGAGTGGGATCGCTCCACTTCCATCCAAAATCGTTTACCATTTGAGGGTGCCCCGATCAATACCGTCGGTTTCCAGAGCATGGGTCCCGCCTTTGTATGTATAGCGCTTTTGCCTCTTCACCTGCGGCTCTCCGGTTCTCGACGTGACCAAGTGCTCGGGCTTCCCCCATTTTGGCCTTGTTTGCCCAACGATGCGCGATTAGTGCTAAGCACTAATCATGCATGAAAAACCTCCTTATTTTCTCGATTCGAGGCTCCCAAGGGCTAATTTGACCTCCTGCGTAGTCTCCATGGGCCTCGGTCAGTGTGCTTTGACTGAGGTCCTCGTTGTTCCATGCTGGCTACCATTGCCACTGGTTAAGGTTGTTTCTGATCATGGTTCTGAATTCTTAGAGATTTGTCCCGACCTGATACAGTCATGGTTCTTTGAGAGTCTTTTATGCATCCAATTCGAATAAGCTGTTTAGGGTTTCCCTTTGTTATTCAATAATAAAAATGCCCTTGAGACTCATTGTAACACATTTCAAAGGCATGTAGCCATCACATCTCTTCTCACAAATAAGCTAACATCCTCCGAGCTAATTTATTTCCATTTTATATGTGAGTATTTTTCAGGTTTTTGATAGTAATGAAATGAATAATTATTTCTACTGCATCTCTTTGTTTATGTTTATATATGTATTCTATTCGGTTCCTGAATAAGTCTGGATTAGTGGTATTGGAGTGGTATGCTCTTTGTTTGTTTTTCTTTGGATGTCCCCAACAAAGTCTAACTATAAGGAGTTAGGAATCAAACTGGTTGAACCTTTGAAAGACCAACCTCATCAACCCCAATGGCTTCTGTGGTGGAAAAAAGGAAAGATGAGGGAGTAGGATATCCCTTCAAAATATTTCTTGAAGAACCCTTCGAGTGACAAAGGAATGCGATAATGAATAACTTTGCCCAAATCCTTTTGTGTATGTCGTTATCACCCAAAAAAATGATCACATAGCCATTTCATACCAGGTGGATTGAAATACACCATGTACAATCAATTTTACCATTGTAAATTCACTTTCACCATAGGAAATAATTTAGTAAACCACTTTTATTAAATAAGATATGATTAAAATTAAAAAACCTCATAAGAATAATTAAATAAATCATTATTTATTTATTATTCCTTATTTTTATTTTTGGAATAATTGTTAAACCATTATCTAATAATTATTTCAAATTCACACTTTTCTTAATTCTCATAAAGTGATTAATAAAGCATTTTTATTTGTTAATTACTTCAACCACTTTCTAAATAAATATATTTGACCATTTTGAATATATTTTCCCTCTTCAAAAATTATAATAAAGTATTCCCAATTGCTAGATTTTGATTTGTTCAATAATATTTTATTATTTTCCAATTCCTAATTTAGCTCAATAATTTGTTATAAATAAAATGGTTTTCCATTCATTCTTCACCATGATCATTATCATCGTCATCATTATCACCTCATAATTTTTGAGCTCCTACTTAAGTTCCATCTTGCTTTTGGGTTTTCTGCATATTGAGAGAGAGAAATAGATCACTGAAGCACAAGGACATCAAAAGGACACATCCCACAGAGGGGGATCTACATACCCATGTTGTAAATTTTCCTCACCAGGTGTTTTAATAATTTTTTTATTCATTTGAAGTCCTCCATTGGGTACTACATTATTCATATTTGTTGTTATATGTTTTTGGTTGCATATGGTCCTTTTGCTCCAGGGTTTTCTTATTTTGTCATTGCATATCTGAAGCGTAAACAATCATATTTTGTTGTTAGGGTCACTTGCCACTAGTGATTTAAATGAAGTTTTTTTGGTACACTTGCTAAGAATTTTCACATTAACAAATGGTGACTCCATTGGTGTAGTAATTTGGAAATTTTATCACTATTGTTTCGACTATCGTAAGTGTTTTTCTAGCTAGTTTTAGCCCTCACAATTTCTATTTTTATATCTCTTTTATTTTTTGGAAACATTTCTATTTCTATTGGGGTTTTGACTCTTTCCACAAGTCACAGGTACCAGCCGAGCAAGAGATGGTACATTATTGGTTAGATTTACCGAGCGAGAGAAGTGGGAGAAAAGTGCTATTTTTTGCCCAATAACTGTGCCCAAAATGCACTTTTCTACACAAAAACTATGCTAGCGCATTTTTCAGGTTAGTTTCTACATTCTCTCATTTTCCAAAATTTTCCAGTTTTGTTGACAATGTTGCATGTGTGTTGGGAAGGGTTTTTATTCTTTCCCAATTCACCCATAAGCCTAAATTCACTTAGTAGTTTTTCATTGAGGAAGGAAAAACCCCCCTCGGGTTTAGAGTACACCTCCAACATTTAGGAAGAGATTTGCTAAGTTGAGGAGTTTAGGGTGCAATATTTTCAGCCACTGACTTTTAGGCGTTTTCCCACTATTTCACATCCCTTTTTGCTAGGTTACTTCATCATTTTACTCCCTTTATATTTTAGTGTTTCCTTTCACCCTTAGGATCCCCTTTTGTATCTTGGTTTTTGGAGATTCTTACCTATCCTTTTCTACCTTTTTCACCTCTAATTTTTGTATTTTTTCTATGCCATTTTCAACATCCCTTTGCCTTTATATTGCAGTCCCTTAGAAATTATATCTTCTAGACATTTTATGTGTCTTTGAGTTTCTTTTCTTCCATATCTTTCTTAGCTACTTGATTTCCTTCTTGGGTGGGGGGTTGTGTGCTTGAATTTGTTTTTTATTTTATTGTCCATTTCAACATTATTTATAGTTTTTTCAACATTTTATTTTCAGTAACACATGGCATAACAAAACATGCTCAATTAACTTGGCCAGTTGACACATAATTTTCACACACACACACCCTAATTGAATGTGATCTTGGTTAACACTGCCAAGCCGAGATTTGAAGCACTACACCTTAATAACCAACTGACATAGATCAAGCACACTTAGGCACTAGGGCCAAAACAATCTTTATAGTTAGGTGTAGGATCAACGCGATACCTTCCAATAGCATGCATACATGACTTACATTGAGACATAGATAGTTGAAATATTAGGGAGTTTAAAATCCATGATCATCCCATGGTCCAATGTAGGAGTGCGTCAGGAATTCAATTTAGAGGGGGATAGGCTAGATCATGGTGTGAGCGGTTATCCTCAGGGCTACCCAACCCGTGGTAGGGAATTTAATGCCATGGTTGATCACCAAGAAGATCTAGACTCAGCCATCCCCATGGGGCAAAGGTAACCTTAGTGGAAAATCTTAGGAGGACACCCTATAGGACTGGTTGTGGGCAAGTAGTTGGTCCTCTACCCTACTTTTCTCTATACGTCTCTACATGCGTGGATTATATTCCATCAAGTAATAAGTCTCTTGGAAGGCCATATAAAATAGTAGATCTAGGGCTTGTTTGAGTATTTAGATCACGTTTAGGCTAAAGGTAATTTTTATTTGATAAGACGTGTTTTCCTGAATTAGATTAGCATATCATTATAGTTAGATTGCACTTGCACCACTGCACTAGTGTTTGATTGTTGTTTGTTACTATTTTTTCCTATCATCACCCTTTATTATATTGAGTCATATTTTCCTTTAAACCATTGTGCCTCCTAGGTGTTTCTCATAGAGACTTCATGGCATTAACCCTCTGTTTTCTTTAGGAAATATTACTCCTCGCTGTCAAGTTTGAGTTCATCCTCATGGTCCTCGATTGAGTCCCCATATTGACTATAGTTCTTTCGATTCTTCTAGTTCTTCCTTTGATTCTACATCTTCCCAACCCCATATCACCACCATGTCATGCACAAATGCAGACAATGGAAACCTAAGTGGTAACCAAGGTAACCCCATAGGTGTAACCTCTACCGATATGGCCACTAACCCCATAGCCTTCTTGATTTCAACCAGCTCATCAATGACCCTCTTCACCATAACCAGAATTTTCCTCCTATCCCTACTCATCTTCCTTTCTAGATTCCCAAGTTCGACAGTAATCCTGGAGAAGACCACACAAATCATGTTCTCTCTTTTCATATCTGGTGTTCATCTAATTCCATTACCGAGATTCCATTGATATTCACCTTTTCCAATATATCATAACCAGAGTTGCTGTCAAATGGTATGTGGAATAAATTCATGCCTCCCATTCCAACTTTGTGACTCTTTCCAAAGCTTTTGTTTCCTATTTCCAATTACCTCTCTAATATGACACATGTACTAAACTTTTGACCTCTTTTCGTCAAACTTCTGCCACCCACTTTTTTGACCATGTTAAAGAATGGTGTAGAAGGACGAGCATGTGTAGAGCCCCTGAGTTTGAAGATTGTGTATATATGGATTGGTTTCTAAGAACACTTTTGGCCCCCATAGGTAAATATGTCACCTCTCACTTCCATCAAATTGGGGAAGCATCTCTCTAGATAGCCTTAAAATATGATTTGATATATGCCTAGTCAGATTATGTCTATACTTTCCTCCCCGATGTGCCTTATCCTGGTGATGCTAATGCACCGGGGACATCTCATGCCTTTGATGGTATCATTGGATCCCTTTCTTACTCTCAACCATCAACATATCCTCATTCTTCTCTGAGTTATGGTTAACCCTAGGGGGGACCAGTTTCACTTACATCAAACCCCCTCCCGATCCTTCATGTGTCAACTCTTATCAAGGTACAAGCAAGTCATATGCATATCCCCATCCACATCAGTCAATGTGATGACTAGTTGTTTCTCAACCTAGTTAAAAAAATGTTTTCATGAATCCTTATTATCCTTATACACCACCTAACACTCTAGCCCCACTGAAACCAATGCCTCAACCTACCATGCTTTCGCCTCCTCTACACCAAAAAAAAACACCTCCACAAAATTAGGTGTATGCTCAGTAGAGTAATACCAATCCCCCTAACCCCAAGGGAAGGAACAAGGGGATAGGTAACCAAATCAACAACCTTAAGGTAACGTGGACAACAAATATCAACAACCTAATGCCCCTAAGGGTGACAACCCTAATCCTGTAACCTAGCAATAGGGTGAATAACCCAAGAAAAAAAAGGATATTAGAACTAATAAACCTTATGCATGTTGCAGAGTTTTTGGCCATTATACTCATGAATGTCCCCTTTTACCTCAGATGCCCCAAGAATGAGAATTCCAAGCAACTACTTGTGTAGAACCTTAGCCCATTTCTACACCTCCTCCACCTTTTGCTTCATCACAACAAACCATGCTTACAAATCCTTTTCCTCATCAAGGATATGTGGCTGCCCAACCCACACACAAGAATTCAGCCCACCAACCTTCACAATATGGCTAAAACAATTACTAGATTCTCATGATGAATTCTAAAGAAGTCAACACCGAACAAGTTAACCTCTAGAATTGGTTGTGTCAATATGACAAGTCTCTTGCAAATTCAACAACTGATTCCAAACCCAAAGTTTCCACTAAGCCTATGTCGTCATGAAATGGCACCTTACAAATCATTCTACCTAAAGTCAAGGTTCCCCCAAAGATCCCCAAAGGTCCATTACATCAAAACTCTGCTTCATCCAAAGCAAACCATCCCTAAAACATAGTAGATGACTTTGCATAGTCTTCTACTGCCATGTCAACGCTAGAATTCCTACAAAACTTCCCATCCCAAAGGAAAGTTATACTATCTACTTTGGGTATTTTGGATCCTTTTAATGATCATATGATTTTATTTGATGTTGATAAAGTGAAACATCCCCTCCTTCCTTCATCTGTTTCCTTCCAAATACTAGTCTCCGTATAAAATTCCACTGTCTAGCGGTTTATAATAGATGAAGATGCCTCCACTTGTGCAATGGCCTCCATTTTGTGGAAGAAACTAGGTTCCCCTAACCCATCCCCATCCAATATCACTCTTCATGCTTGGGATGGTCACCTCTCACAACCCCTTGGTTTATATCACAACTGCCCCATCATTTTTGCTGGAAACAAAGTCTTGATTGATATCAAAGTCATTGATGCCCCATTAGATTATAACATCTTCTTGGGTCATATTTATGCCTATGCCATGTCCACTGTCACATCTGCTGTCTTTTGAAAAGATCATCACTATCAATCAATTTACTTACTATGAACCTTAGTCTTATATCACTGTCTCATCGATGACTGGCAATAAGACTATCACTTTCTTAACTAATGTTTCTCCTAGATTCTGCAAAGATTCCACACTACTTGGGACCTATTATGGCCCATCAAATTCCCCTTATGAGCCTATATCTTCAAGTGTTTTTAGGTTCCAAGCATCATGAGAATCCAACAAGCGGTCCGGTACAGCTTCAAATCATCTAGACCTTCCCAACCTCCTGCTTCCAACTCAACTCAACCTTTAAGTACAATTCCTCCTCACTAGTTTCCTTCGGATAGTATCTTTCCTGGTCCTTTTTAGCCAGGAACCATTCCCCCTAGTCTTAACCATCCTAGAGATATTCCCCCAAGTTACTACCCTTCTTGTTAGATACCTCTCTTATTACCTCCACTAGGAATCTTTTCTACCCCTATTATGGCTAGGTTCAGTCTTCCTAACATCACTTTGGGGATCCCAGTATGGTACATTGATCCTATCACAAACACTCCTCCCAATCAACTCAAAATTTACACAACTTTGATTATGGTTCAACCTGTTATTCCTTCCCATTCCTTTTCTTTAGTTCTAATACAACCTTAGTAGGAAGCCACTCTTGTTGCAAAAGCATATGGCTATGGGGGTGAATCCCAGAAGAAGGGAACCAAAGACAAGGCACCCCAACTGACTCCCACTCCTCCTAAACCACCAAAACTTGCTCCTCCATCTACTTTGTGTGATTTCATTGGGCATGAGACCAATAATTGTCCCAAACTACCTCATATTAAGAATGTGGTCTCTGATACTTTCCCAGACTCTGACATTCCTAAGGTCCATGTCACCTTACTTGCGTCCACCAAGACGAATAAATACTTACACACAAATCACCCTTATGATTTGTGTGATAAATATTTCCATTATTCCCATAACTATCCCTGCCTCGAAGATTTTTGTGATACACTTCAATTCCTTGGCAAGTTAGATGTCGCTCGTAGTGATTCCACTTCCCCTATACCTATGGGTTTTGGCCCCACTGCTTTTCCAAAACAAGAGGTTTCCCAATCTACCATTGTGATTTCCCCTCCTGATGTCGATCCTATAGATAGTTCATCCCCTATTCTCTACCTATCGTCATCCATGGGATCAATATAATCACACCATTTAGGATATTCATATTGTGCTTCTTTCAAATCTTCTTTAGAAGACACTTTAGTTTCAACATTGGGAAATGTCGAATCTACTAGTCATCCCTCCATTCCTACCAATGATGTGTATATGAACCTTTTATCTCATGAAGATGCCTCAGGTAGTTCCTCTTCATCATGTGATCACACTTCCTCCCATCCTCCCATCTTTCATTCTGATGAAAACATTATGGAAGCCATGAACCCCCTAATTAACCTTGGGATGATATGAACCATTGTGCATACTTCTGTCCACAACAAACCCATGACCAATATACTATGGAGTCCAAATACTTCATCCATGGTGAGGTTGACTGGTTCAAAAAGCCCATTCCTACACCATATGTTTTCGAAGAAGGAAATATGGCTAACATTTCAATACCATAAAGATTAACATTTGGAATAAACTAGGGGTTGAAAAAAATATCACCTTGGGGGAATAATACACCCTGAAAAAATTGAAGCTTACACTAAGTTATTTAAAGAATTCTGTGATTTTTTCATTTAGTATTATTCTGAGATGCCTAAAATTGATCCCGTTTGTTGAACCTCACATCAACACTTTGCCCGATGCCATTCTTGTCTGCTAGAAACAAAGTCCCATCCATCCTACCAAATGAGATGCTATTTAAAGTTGAAATCGATAAGCTCAATAAGGTTGGTTTCATTTATCCCATTGAATACACCAGATTGGTATCCAATCATGTTCTCATCCTAAAGAAACAATGCACCATTCATGTCATCACAGACTTTCACAATTTGAACAAAGCTTCTCCAAAAGACAACTTTCCCACACGTTTCATAGAAAAAATCATTGATGAGTGTGCAGGACATGAGGTCCTTTCCTTTATGGATGGATTCTCTGAATACAACCAAATATGTATTCATCATGCTGATCAACTTAAAACTGCATTCACTAGTCCTTAGGTAACATTTTCATATCAGGTCATGCCTTTCGATTTAAAGAATGTTAGGGGCACTTTATAGCTTGTCATGTCCTATTATTTCCATGACTTGGCTTATATTATCCTTGCATATATAAATGATCTCACTGCTCATTCCAAACTTTGGTTGCAACACCTTGCCGATTTTTGTACCATTTTCCTCCAATGTCGAAAGGGTAACATTCGCCTCAATCCCCTTAAGTGTGTCTTTTGTGTTCTAGAAATGTCTTTTGGGATTAATTATGTACAAATATGGTATCACCCTTGATGTTCTCAAAGCTCAATCCATTCTTGAAATTACTCCTCCTAACAATGTTTTCCAGTTACAAAGCCTCCAAGGAAAAGCCAATTTCCTTCATTCATTTATTCCTAACTATGCCACCGCTAATTATGGATTCCTTAGACTCCTTCACTCCAGAATTCCTTTTCTTTGGGACAACCAAGCCCAAAAATCCTTTGATGCCCTCAAGCATGCACCCACATTTTCTCCCTTCATTATCCCATCTAACTTTGAGGGGGACTTCACATTATACATCTCAGCTTCCACCTATTTGGTTACTAGTGTCGTAATACAGTAAGATGTCACTTGGAATGAACACGTCATTTAATATGTCAATAAAAACCTTAGTAGACCCCGTTTCTCCTAAGTCATTTGACACGGGGACATGGGACACACAAGACACAAAAATTTGAGTCTCTGACACAGGTATGTTGACCCCCCGCAATAGGACATATTATATATTATTATTATTATTATTACAATTATATATATATATATATCTATCTATCTATCTATCTATCTATCTATCTATCTATCTATATATATATATAATTATATATATATATATATATATATATATATATATATATATAATATATATATATAATATATATATATTATATTATAATATATATATATATATATATATATATATATATATAACACACACACACACACTAAATAGATATTTCCTACACAAATTCTCATTCATGATACGAATTCAGACGTAGATCTAGATTCAACATTGGAAGTTTAAAATTTATAAGTTTTATAAAGTAACATTATGCATACAAATACAATTGTGACAGATTCATCAATGATCTAATATGAGAAAGATACAAAACTTTATTTTTATCATTAAGTCATCAAAATCAAAAGGTGTTACATAGGTAGTAGCAATGCCAATGGAAAATACAAATAACAAATACAAGCCTCAAGGTAGTAGGTAGCTCATGACTGATGAGTCATTAGTCATCATCATCAAAACCAATGCCATCTCTACATCTACTAGTGTGGAGGATGACCCCTCAACAATATCACAATCATCAAAAGTGACATGATCTAGTACTAAGTCATTAAGATACATGTTAGCCAATGCCAAATCAACTCTGTTGTCCAAACCCATATCATTAGGAAAAACATCCCACATATTTGTCTTTCCCTTCAACCATTCATCCCTCTGCATGTAAATAAGATGAAGGTTGGTGTGCACATGCACCATTGTCTCTACCCTAGGCTACTCAAGCCTGCTATTCTTGACACTACAAAAATTCCCATATGTGCTCCACTTTCTCTTGGAATAAGAGGATGAAGTCACCTGAGAGAGGAGGATCATGGGTAACTTCTATAGAGGATGGCTTGTTGCCCCATGAGTTACCCACCAATAACAAGGCTTCTTAGCCCCCTATCTCTAATAAAATCATAGCCTACAAATTGCCCAGTTCTAGTGGAAAACTCTACAAAGGCATCCTCCACCTCATCAAGGGATGCTCTATCCTGAAAAGTTCACCTAAATGCATCCTTCCTCCCCTATGAAATTCCACCATCCATGTGAGGAGGAAATATGTGGGAAGGTCCACCATTCAACCACTCATGGTTGTAGTATTTTGGGTTCAATGGGTGATCCAAATAATGCAAAGGTGTGCAATTCTTGTCCCATCTGCTGACAAGAATATCTTGTATGGAGGTGAAGAAGGCCTTTGATGATGTCTCATACTTAGGGAACTCACTCTATACAATAATGGTCCTCATAGTCTCAATCATGGGATCCCATCCGTCATAAACCTCTCCTAGGATGGGTTGGTTTGTATCTACAAATCGTAGCAAAGCAGTGATAGGGTCCATGATATAAATAGTGAGATCTACCCTCTCCCACTAAGAATCATCTAACACTGTGTCCTTGACTTTTTTTTAGGCTTCTTGATCTGTCTTTCTCCAAAAATACCAAAAATCTAAAATAATAATGCCCCAAGAGTGGTCTTGACCTCCCTCAACCTCTTCAACAGGACTTACGAAGAGACAAACCATGTATATGCAAACTTCAACAATGATATATTTCTGTACTTCTTGTATATTGTGAGGGAATTTGTATGATTTTGTACGAAGTTACAGATATGTCATGCATCATCAATAATAATTCCAATCCAATGCACATAAGAAGAAATATATTTAAGTACTAAATTCAAGGAATGGAAAATGCAAGATGTGTAAAATACTTATGGATATTTAGCTTCCAAAATCATGCCAACAACCTTGAAAATAGGTGCATTATCTATAACGATTTTCACACAAGAATAAACACCTACATATTCAATAACATTAATGAACAACTCACCAATATTTTACACCCTTGTATTGTCAAAGTGCATCCACTGATTTCAAGAGAACTTGTTCATTCAAGGAAGAAACCATGAAGTTGATGAGTGGGTGGTGTGCTAGATCTGCTGATCCATAAAAAACAATACTAAACCTAGATGTTGGCCAAGATCATTTTTAAGCTCAAGCATTTTGTCTACCTCTTTCCTTAGTCAACAATGTGGTTCCAAGCTTCTTTGACCTAGGAGGCACGTGCCCTGATGGAGCCCCTTGAGTTAGAGCTCGACACATTCAAGAAATAAAGGTGAGCATGCAATATTAAAGGATATGAAGTTTTGATAAAATAAATAACGTAATGGTGAGATCAAGCTCTTCCCATCTGTCTTTCTAAAACATCTTGTCTATTAGACCAAGTGCCATTGCCTTTCTTTTTTCTGCTTGACCCACACCCACACCGAAACTCTCAAAAGCAAATTTCCTCAAGAATGGAAGGGGATCATCATTCTTGTTTTTTTAGATGATGCAAGCACCCTTTCCACATCAATATTGGCCTATTTTTCCATTTATTTCCTCCTAGATAAAGACATGTGTACATGCTACAATTCAACAACTTGGTAATGCCCATATAACATTTCGTAGGCACATGAAGGCTATAATAAACCTCTCCTTCTACACGTAATAGTGTTTTTTTAGCTTTAATATGTTCTTAGGAAGGTTTAGAGATAATTTCATATTTGTGCCTAATATTAAAATTTATTTTTTTAGAATATTGTAAGAATATTGTAGATTATGAAGATTTGGAGGAGGAAATAATATAGGGAGTTGCTCCCTACTACAGGAGGATAATTATTAGATAATAAATGAACAAGATATTATGAAATTATTGCACAAATTCTATGTTCATTTTCCACGATCTTGGGTCTACGAGGGAATCTCTAATTCTACCAAACCAAGAATCTCAACATAATTAATTTGCGTAACGGAAAATATAAAGTAGTAAATCACACATGCACAAGTATAGACAACTTTTTACAAAATATTGTACAAATATGTACAACCCAATCTTCATTATATTAAACCAATATGAATAATACAATAGTTTATTGAAAATGAGATACAATGACAATCATGATGTAGAATTTGTGTTGTATCTTTTCTGGTCGGTCCTTTGCTCCCATTCTTCTCTCTAGGTACCCCTTATTCCATCAAAGTAAAAAACATAGAGTCTCTAGGAGGGCTACAACCTAGCAATGCTGTGAGTCATTTTTTTTGCAATGAACATGGGCTGATCCAATATGCTCTCTAGGCTGGCCAATACCTGACCTCGAATCTACCAAATTAGTAGCCTCTTTCATCCATCAAAATACTACACATTAGTCTCCAAACTTCACCCAATGACACATCAATAAATGTTCTTCTTGTATGATACTCTAGGGCTACTTTGGGCTATCAAAACATTTTCCTCGAATAAACCAATGATGCCTAATCTAATCACTGCAATTTCTGTTCCTAGTTGAGGTATGCAATTGCACAAGTTAACCTCAACACATGACACCCACAAGCTGCTACAAATATCCCATCCAAACTGATCCGAATACTAGGATCTAGCACAAGGTAAAACTCAGTCAAACACACCTTTTAAATTTTGTTACAAACTGAAGTGAACTACTATGATAAGTCTATCAGGTTAGGGCCTCCAACAAACACTTGTCATCCCACTCTTTTACCCTCAACAAGCCTCCTATAGTTGTGACATAGTATCTCCTCGTTGCTGTTGTCAAACTCTAGAATACAGGGATAAAAATAACCCCTATACTAACCCAACAACCCATTGATTTGGGCTCGACCTACTTGCAATATCTCCTCTACAATCTACTGCCCAAAATAGTGTTGAACCTTGCCACAAACACCCTCACAAACAATCAGAAATAGCCTCGTGTAATGCTGCATTATTTCTTGTTCACTTACACTTCAAAATAGTCATGAGAGTGACCCTAATGTCCTTCCCTTCCTTGCTGAAATTTTCCTAACCTGTGGCCCAAAAATAGAGGTCCTTCTCTTCCTTGAATGAGCTTCCTTCTCCTTCTATGCTACCTTGTTTTGCTCTTTAGATGTGATACTAAATGAATCAATTCACCTCTTGTTTATACAATTGAAGGAGGTAAACATTGGACATCAATATGGACTTGTAAAACTACCACATGGCTTATTACCATCAAGCCGACCCTAATTCTTCTTATGCAAATCCTTTTATATACTTCAAAAATTCTTAACTCGATTTCTACAACTTGGAATCAAATGATTTTCATTGTGTTGGATTCATCTCGGTGAGAGCTGACATCCTCACCAATCAGATGTTGAAATATGTCCATATTTTTTTCCCAAACCACGATGGGGGAAAAAGCCCAAGCTTGGGTTGCAAGCCCACAAGTGATTCTTGTGGTGATTTTTCCTCTAAACCCTGAACCTTAGGGCTTGGAGTACCTTCGAAGCTATGCAAAAATCAACACCGCCTCTTAGTGATGGAGGTACTTCAAATACTATGAAGTAATTCATCATCGTCATCACTACACATAACACTCACCCAACTCTTGGCGTTGACCACTGTAGCAATCCTTGTAACATGAACAAGGCCTCTCACAGAAGTGTCACTATCACTAGAAGCATCATGATTCTTCTTCCACTCCTGTATTTCTTTCAAATTCCTCCACGATTCTTTCTTGGTAGATGTGGAAGCACCCTTGCTCCCCATTGTCCACATGCTCTTCTTGGGCTACAAAGTCTCCCTTTAAATCTGCAAGCTCTCGCTAGAAATTAACTCCCTCTGAATCTTTAGAACCTGAAACTTCTTCTTCGGAACCTCTACCACCTCCTCTGAAGCTTGTACCTGCAACTTCTTCTCTGAACCTGTACCTTCTCCTTCTTCTTCTTCCCATTATCCATAGGCTTGCCCATCGGCCTATATAGACTATGCTCTCTAACTCCAAGTATAATACTTATAGAGCTAGAGCCTCTAGATCTAGGTCTTGCATTCTCATCCTAGAGACATATATCACACTATATCTGAGTCCCAGTACAAACAATACATCTTGTACTTGCATCACCTATCCTGTATCCATTATGATTGGCACAATTCCTAATCCTCGGATCCCCTTCTAACTATTGTTGCCAAACACCATGTGAAACTTCAAGTCCCATTTACATAGAGTCTCAAAAACCTCATGTGACCCTGTCATATGTTTCAACACACTACTATCCACGTACAATCCATCCTCATTCTTTCGTTGTGCACTCTCTAATTCATTGACTTCCAAAGTAGCTTAGACATAGTTTGATACCATGTTTATTTTCCACGATCTTGGGTCTAGGGTAGAATCTTAGAATATCTAATGCTACCAAACCAAGAATCTCAACATAACTACTTTGTACAACCGAAAATATAAAGTAGTAAATCACACATGCACAAGTATAGAATTTTTTTGACAAAATATTATACAAATATGTACAACCCAATATTCATTATATTAAACCAATCTAAATAATAAAATAGTTTATGGAATACAATATACAACGAAAATCATGTTGTAGACTCTATGTCATATCCTATCTTGTTGGTCCTTCACTCTCATTCTACTCTCTAGTTGCCCATTAGTCCATCAAAGGACAACACATAGAGTCTCCAAGAGGGATGCAACCTAACACTACTGCAAGTCACTTATTTTGCAATGAACATGGGTAGATCCAATCTGCTCTATAGGCTAGCCAATAAATGAACAAGATATTATGAAATTATTGCACAAATTCTATGTTTATTTTCCATTATCTTGGGTCTAGGATGGAATCTTAGAATCGTTGATGCTACCAAGCCAAGAATCTCAACATAATTACTTTGTGCAATGGAAAATATAAAGTAGTAAATCACACATGCACAAGTATAGACAACTTTTTACAAAATATTGTACAAATATGTATAACCCAATATTCATTATATTAAACCAATATGAATAATACAATAATTTATTGAATACAAGATACAATGACAATCATGTTGCAGAATCTATGTCATATCTTGTCCTGTCTATCGTTCGATCCCATTCTTCTCTCTAGCTACCCCTTAGTCCATCAAAGGACAAAACATAAAGTCTCCAGGAGGGTTGCAACCTAATAATGCTGCAAGTCGCTTCTGTTGTAATGAACATGTGCTAATCCAATATGCTCTTTAGGCTAGCCAATACCTAACCTCATATCTACCAAGCTAGTAGCCTCTTTTGTCCATCAAAGAGCTACACATTAGTTTCCAAACTTCACCCATTCACACATCAATCAATGTTATTCTTGTAAGATACTCTAGGGATACTTTGGGCTATCAACACATTTCCCTCCAACAAACCAATGATGCCCAATCCAATCACTGAAAGTTCTGCTCCTAATTGAGGTATCCAACCGCCCAAGCTAACCTCAACACATGGCACCCACAGGTTGCTACAAATACCCCATCCAAACTGATCCAAATACTAGGATCTAGCAAAAGGAAAAACTCAATCGAACACATCTTGTGAATTTTGTTCCAAACTGAAGTGAACTATTATGATAAGGTTGTCTGGTTAGGGCTTCCAACAACCACTTGTCAACCCACTCATTTACCCTCAACAAGACTCCTATAGCTCCGACATAGTATCTCCTCCTTGCTGTTATCAAACACTAGAATATAGGGCTAAAAACAACCCCTATACTCACCCAACAACCCACTATTTTTGGCTCTACCTACCTGCAATATCTCCTCTACAATCTGCTGCCCAAAATAGTGTTGAACCTTGCCACAAACACCCTCACAAAAAACCCAAAAATAGCCTCCTATAATGCGACATTATTGCTTGTTCACTTGCACTTAAAAATATTCATGAGAGTGACCCTAAGGTCCTTCCCTTCCTCGCTGAATTTCCCTAACATGCGGCCCAAAATAGAGACCCTTCTCTTCCTTGAATGAGTTTCCTTATCCTTCTACGCTACCTTGTTTTGCTCTTTGGATGTGATACTAAATGAATCAATTCACCTCCTATTTATACACTTGAAGGAGGTAATCATTGTGCGTCAATATGGACTTGTAAAACTGTCACATGGCTTATTACCATCAATTCGAACCTAATTCTTACTGTGCAAATCCATTTATATACTTAACAAATTCATAACTCCATTTCTACAACTTGGAATGAAATGATTTTCATTGTGTTGGATTCATCTTGGTGAGATATATCATCCTCATTGATCATATGTTTAAATATGTTCATGATTTGGCCCAAATCATGATGGGTGCAAAACCACAAGTTTGGGTTCCAAGCCCACAAGTGACTCTTGTTGTGATTTTCCCTTTAAACCCTGAACCCTAAGGATTGGAGTACATCCCAAGCTACAAAAAAATAAACATTTCCTCTTATCAATGGATGTACTTCCAAGACTAGGAAGTAATTCATCATCATGATCACTACTTGTAACACTCACCCAACTCTTGGCGCTCACCACTGCAGCAATCCATGTAGCATGAAGTAGGCCTTTCTCAGAAGTGTCATTATCACTAGAAGTAGCATGATTCTTATTCTACTCCTGTATTGGTCTCAAATCCCTCCATGATTTCTTCTTGGTAGATGTCAAGTCACCCTTGCTCCCCACTGACCACATGCTCTTCTTGGGATGCAAAGTGTCCCTTTGAATCTGCAAGCTCTCGCTAGAACTCGACTCACTCTAAGCCTATAGAACCTCAAAATTCTTCGCGGGAACCTCTATGATCTCCTTTGAAGCTTGCACCTACAACTTATTCCTTGGAACCTACACCTACTCCTTCTTCTTCTTCTCATGATCCATAAGCTTTCCCATCATCTTGTATAAACCATGCTCTCTAACTCCAAGTATAATACTTGCAGACCTAGAGCCTCTAGATCTAGGTCTTGCCTTCCCATCCTGGAACAAGACCTCAAACTCGTTCTTCTCAATCATTGAGATAGATATCACACTATATCCAAGTCCTGGTATAAATAATACATCTTGGACCCACATCACCCGTCCTGTCTCCATTCTGATTGGAACAACTCATGATCCTCAGATCTCCTTCTAACTCTTATTTCCAAACACCATGTGCAACTTCAAGTCCCATTTATATAGAGTCTCAAAAACCTCCTATGACATGTCATATGCTTTGAAATACCATTGTCCACGTACCATCCATACTCATTGATAATACCCTGTGAGAAATGAGAGATCATAATAAAGTCCTCCTCTACCAACCCCTTGGTGAGAGCATCTATCTCAGCAGAAGTTGTAGGACTAATGACATGCTTCCCTTTCTTCTTCTCATCATCTCCCTTCTTCTTCATTATACATATCGACGAAAAATGACCCTTCTCACCACATTTGAAGCAATTGAATTTACTCAAGGTCTTCTTCTTCTTCTTACCCTTGATTCATGTTGCAAGTGCCATGTCATCATCTGAAGTCCTCTTCTTCAGATGAAGATCATCATCCCGCAACTCTTCCTAAATAAGTCATCCCACAGCCTATTCTAGCATGGCAACTTCTCTCTAGAAGAAATCCCCCTTATGAAAGGGTTCCATTCCTCGGTGAACCCTTTCAAAGCTATCCTCACCATATCAGAATATGAAATAATGACATCTATGACAACAAGTTCATCTCTGACCTAAGACAACATCATCAAATATGAAGTCACTCCTTCACCTTGTATCATCTTGGTGGACTTCAAATTATCTTATAATACAAATACTTGATTCTCATTCTTATTACATAACAAATTTTGAAGATCCATCCACATCTCATGTGCAATGTTCTTCCTAGACAAATGAGGTATAAGGGGATCCTTCACACCATCAAGGATGATAAATCTCACCCTTGCATCCAAATCCTCGTACATTTCCATCTCCTTTGGGTCAGCTGGCTTCTTGATGGATTTCTCAATGAACTCCCAAATGTTATTTATTTGCAATACCGACTTGATCCTTTCCTTTCATGGACTATAGTTGGAAAACCCCTCCAACATGTCCTCATACTATCGACATGCACTTGCTAATTCACTGACTTCCAAAGTAGCTTAGACACACTCTAATACCATGTTTATTTTCCATGATCTTGGGTGTAGGATAGAATCTTAGTATATCTAATGCTACCAAACCAAGAATCTCAACATAACTACTTTGTACAACGGAAATTATAAAGTAGTAAATCAAACATGCACAAGTATAGAATTTGTTTGACAAAACATTATTCAAATATGTACAAGCCAATATTCGTTATATTAAACCAATCTAAATAATATAACAATTTATGAAATACAAGATAAAATGGCAAGCATGTTGCATACTCTATGTCTTATCCTGTCTAGTTGGTCCTTCGCTCCCATTCCACTCTCTAGATACCCATTATTCCATCAAAGGAGAACACATAGAGTCTCCAGGAGGGATGCCACCTAACATTGTTGCAATTCACTTATTCTACAATGAACATGGGGAGATCCAATATACTATATAGGCCAGTCAATATATCAGCTCCAATCTGTCAAGCTATTAGCCTCTTTCGTCCATCAAAGAGATACACATTAGGTTCCAAACTTCACCCAATCATGCATCAATCAATGTCATTATTGTATGATACTTTAGGGCTACATTGGGCTATCAACATGTTTCCCTTGAATAAACCAATGGTGTCGAATCCATTCTCTACAAGTTCTACCCCTAGTTGAGGTCTCCAACTATGCAAGTTAACATCAACACATGGAACCCACGTGTTACTAAAAATATCACATCCAAACTTATCAAAATAATAAGATCCAACACAAGGCAAAACTTAGTGAAACACCCCTTTTGACTATTGTTCCAAATTGAAGTGAACTGCATTGATGAGGATGCCTAGTTAGGGATTCCAACAACCACTTGCTAGACCACTCATTTACCCTAAACAATCCTCCTATAACTGCGACATAGTCTCTCATCCTTTCTGCTATCAAATGATGGAATATAGGGCTAAAACTGACCCCTATACTCACCTAACAACTCACTGTTTGGGGCTTGGCCTACCTACAATATCTCCTATGCGATACGCTACCCAAAACAATGTTAAACCTTGCCACAAACACCCTCACAAATAGCCCAAAAATATCCTCCTATAATGTGGCCTTACTGTTGGTTCACTTGAACATTAACATAGTCATGGGAGTGACCCTAAGGTCCTTCCCGTCCTTGCTAAAGTTTCCCTTAACTTGTGGCCCAAAAATAGATACCCTTCTCTTCCTTGAATGAGCTTCCTTCTCCTTCTATGTTGCCTTTTATTGCTCTTTGGATGTACTACTAAATGAATCAATTCACCTCCTATTTATACACTTGAAGGAAGGATTCATTAGACGTCAATATGGGCTTGTACATATGTTACATGGGTTATTATCATCAAGCCAACCCTAATTATTCTTGTGAAAAACAACTTATATAATTCAAAAATTCAAAACTCCATTTCTACAACTCAGAATTAGATGATTCTCATTGCATTGGATTCATCTCGTCGAGAGCTATCATCATCATCCATCACATGTAGAAACATGTCCATGGTTTTGGCCCAAACTACGATGGGTGAAAAATTACGAGTTTGTTTTCCAAGCCAAAAAGTGACTCTTTTTGTGCTTTTCCCTCCAAACCTCGAACCCTAGGACTTGGAGTAACTCCCAAGCTACTCAAAACTCAACATTCTAGAGCCCTAGTGACTGAGGAAATATAGGAATTTGTTCCCTTTCATTTAATACAAATTCCTGGTGTTGGGAACTAGATCCACTATTTGAGGGATTTTGGAGGGAAAATATTCCTCCTTTCAAGGAGGATGCTTCCCAATCAATTTGTATAAGTACATTTTCTAATTTTCCTCTAGAGGCATGTACTTCTTAGTCTTCTTGTGGAGAAAATTTGTTGTTTCGCATCTCCAATTTCATTTCTAACAAAGATGTACTTTGATTGATTCAAATAATTAAGTTTGGTGCCATTTTTAGCTTCTAAAACTTGGTTTCCCTCATAGGACTTTGCGTTTCCTTGGGCTTGGTCATCCTAGGAGCCTCAAAGCCCTCTTGTACAATTTCTTTATTTCCTTTGAATGACTTTTCACTTTCATATCTTATTTCTGCATTTAATGTTCATGATTCTTTTGTTGTAGGTTACATTGGTTAAATGATTGAAGTTAGTTTTTTTATAGGTTATTTACAGATTCACTACCATGATGAATCCTTAGAACAAATTTTCAAATTCATCTTCATCATTGAGCTACTTGGATTGGTTTACAAGTTCACAAATCTAGAATTTGTGGAAGTCCCTTGTAGCAAAATAGTATTAATTTTTTCCTATTTGTTAGAACATGTTAATGAACTTCATTTGATTTTATTCCACTTTAATTTGGTCATAAAAAAATTCAATTTAATAAAAAACATTATCCCATAGTATTTTCACTTGATTAGGTTAGACATTTGGCAGGTTAACTAGCTCACTAGTTCCTCAATTTCCATATTTTAGACTAGTAATTTTCTGCTATTTTTTAGCACGTATTAATTGGGGTATTTTGGAGTGATTCCACTTGGAATGGACTGCTAAAAAATCCTACTTAATAAAAAAAAGTTTCCACCCCATTTTCATTTTATTTACTTTTGCATTCAACAAGTTATCTCCTCATGTAGAAAACTAGAGCCTCTTGTAACAAAACATGACCTCTTGTAACACCTCCTGTAGCACTCTTGTAGCACGTGTAAACTTAACCATATTTTCTCTGAAAGTTTGGCTTTTCTATCTTAGGCTTGAGTAATTACCCTAGGCTCTAAATCCATGATTAAGGAAGAATAAACACCACTTAGGAAATGATATTTTACAAAGTAGATTAGGCCTATTTCTTTGAATTTATGCTCTTGGGATTTCAATTACAAATTATTGTTCTTGCATAGGATTAGTTTATTTTCAAGGAAAATTTTCACATTCTGTAATTAGATTAATGATTCACATTGTTACAAGTAGCACAAGGTTTACATTCTACAGATAAACAAGTACTTTTCATTCCTGCAAATAGCATAACCTTTACCTTCGTGCAATTAGGACTAGTGTTTACATTTGGGCAAGTAGCATTTTCATTTTTGCAAATAGAGTAACATTTCCATTTCTACAATTAGTTGAGGCTTTGATTTCATGACACTCACTCCATTATATTAGATCAACGAAATATGGACACATTTTATGTTGCACTTATAGTGCCAACACCTCTTAAGTTTGTACGAACCCCAAGTTGATAATTTAAGTTGGTAGGCTTGGGAGTTGAAGAATTCTTGTTACAATACTAGGGCTCATCAATTTTTGGCACCGTTGTCGAGGAGGTGTCAAAGTATGCATTATTTTCTTCCTTAGTTGATTCAATTCTTTTAATTATTGCAAAAACAAAAAATATTTGCATTAGGAATATTTCATTTCAAAAACAAAAAAATGCATTGAATTAAAATTCTTATTCAAATAAATTAAAATTAAATATACTTCTCCAACATTAATGCCCCCCTCCCCCTAATTTAATCATGTGGTGTAGAAAGAACCACATCACTGTCCACATTTGTAGGTAGAAGAAGAAGAGGTGGCAGATAAGGTAGAAGAAATGTATGGAGATGATGTCAATGAAGAAAATGCTCTTGGATTTCCCATTCAAGACATTGATATCAATGTTGATATGAAGAACATGCCTCCAAATTTCCTTCCCAACTTCCATGGTATGAGGTCAAAATATTCGGAAACATTTCTCTTTGAATTCAAAACACTTTGTAGATCTTATGGTTTCTTAGAAAGCACTCGAAAGTTGAGATTGTTTCCAACAATATTGAAGGATAGAGCTCTTAAATGGTTCATGGGTTTTGAGACTAATTCAATAATATCATGTAATTACATGTAAAATATATTTATAGAAAAATATAAATATCATGATCTTAAAGAAGAAATCTTTAGAACGACTCAAATATAATATGAAAGCCTTGAGGATCTAAAAGAGAGTTTCATGTATACTGTTAAGAGAGAAAAATTACGTCATTCAGAATCTGACACATTAAGAACCCTCTTACTTAGAACAATTATGGATGAGTGGATTGATGTCCTTGATCTCATGAGTAGAGGTGATGTATACCAATTATCATTTGAAGAAATTTGTAGCACATATTAAGAGGAAAGGCAAGAGTAAGTTAATCAACATTAAGATGGGTAAGTCAAACTGAACTTGGAAATTTTCTAGATATCTTTAAGGCATAAATTCTTAACAATCTAATTGAACAAGTAAAAATGTTAAGAATGAAATATTAGCAAAAATAAGATGTTGGTATTTGTGTTGTCCATGTAGAATCACATGTTATTAAATATTTCCCATCATTGCCAAGGTTGAAGGAATTTTACCAAAAGGATAATGGAGCAAGTCAATCACCAAAGAAGATATGTTATGTAGGTCCAAGAAGACCATGGTAGCCTAGTAAACTTGGTATGATGCAAGAACCTAATTCATAATTTCTAGCATATACAAATCCATCTCAAAGTAATTGGAACACACTCTTTCCTTGGAAACTTAGCCATCTCATCCCCAAAACCAATCTTGGGAACAAGGTTGGAAAGGAACTTATGGGAGAAATGCACAATATCCTTAATATTTTCCTCAATATCCTTCATACCCAACTCAATGTTATCCCTACCATCCACCTCCACCACAAGCACAACCTCAACGACATCCATCTCAAAGATCCAGTCCCACTCAACTACCTGTACTACCATTTCCAAACCCACACAAGGAAGTAGCTCAACTCACTTACAATGATGAGGTACAACACTTTCAAACATCTCCTCTTGATCTAAATTGTATTCATCTTATCTTAGGAAGGGTATTGCAAAAAAAAGATTATTTTGATGTCATTGAAGAACAACATTTAGAAAAATAAGATGTAAATGAGAAGACCAAAGAATCATGGGATGCACTTCATGAAGAGTAGACATCATAATCAGAGATTGAGAAAGTTCCCTCACGTTTACCATTAGATCCTCCATGTGTTCAAGAGAATAATCAACAAAAAGATGAAGATTTGAATGTCATGGTAGAAGAGGAAAAAAAAATAGATCCAAATGTACAAGTGGATCAGGGTATCACAACGATATTGAAATATGGTTCCATAAAATCATCAAGTTGTAGAAACACACTCTTCTTCAACAATTCTTGATCTCATATTAATAAAAGCAATTCATCTCTCATATTTAAGTACATGTCAAAGCATATATTTCGAGCCTACACATGATTTTATTTGTGATGTTGATGTGCACATAGCTCCATTGGTAGTATTATTTTACTTGAAAGAGATTTTATTTTCTTCAAGTAGAGTAGGATAGAAAAAAGAAATTAAAAGTGGAAAAAGAAAAAAAAAGAGAAAATAATCAAATCTTAGGTGAAAACCTCTTTCTAGGCACTTGATATTGGCTCACTAATTGAAAATATCCATGAGGCGGTCAATAAGTTGGAAAGAGAAAAGAAAAAGAAAAGAAAAAGATGTTAGGTGAAAACCTCCTTTGAGGCACCTAAGCAGACGTACTAGTTGAAAACCTCATTGAGGAAGCTAGTAGGCCTGAGAAAAAAGAGAACAAAATGAAAAAATGAAAAAGAAAGAATTATTTTCTCCATGCATCACTTTCCAATGAATGCAAGTTCTCTCCCACATTTTCAAGCAACAAGAACAAGTTAGCATCAAAAGATATTTTTATTATCAAAAACCTAGTCAAAGGAAGTCAAACTTGGAATTTCTGCTCCTTTGCTCAAATTATCCACTGGGACCAAGGCCATTTCAATACATCACCCTCATCCATTTCCAACATCTAACCATAATTCCAAAACTTTCCCATTCATTTTCCTCGTTGTCCTAAAATGCTACACAAGGGTTCTGTTTTGCTACACAAGGCCAAAATACACAGAGAAAAAAAATATTCTTACCATATCTTGAAAAACGTCCATCCATGGGTTGTTATTTTTCATGGGGAGATGAATATTGATGATGGTAACATTCTCAAACAATTTCAGCAAATTCCAATGCACATTTTCTGACAAATTGGCCTTCAACAATTACAACCATTTTTTATTTTTCTCGTGATTCGTGCACCCATTGGACAAAATGTTTTATTGGGAGGTGCATAAGGCTTATGGAAAAATGCTCAAACACTTTCAGGTCAAACAATTCTACCATTTGTGTGATATGGATAAAATAATTCTTCTACATGAGGCTTTCCTAAAAAGCTACATGAGCAACCAAAATTGCTACGGGAGGGACCATAATTGCTACAAGAGTGTGATCAGCATAGAGGGGTCACATCCTATGTTTTTCTTGGGCAAATCAAGAAATCAGTCTACCACACCTCCATCATCCATCCTGCACACCATTTTTTCGCTTCTCCATCCAAACATTCATCTATGTCCATGAAAAATCTCCATTTTCACCCGTTCTTTCATTAATTTCACCATAAACAGGTTTTTTTTTATCATTGTCCATAGATTTATCATGAATTATCAATGTTGTTAGAAGCATTATATGAAGGATATTTTTGTTATAGAATGGTTTTTGTGATTCCTGCAGGAAGAAATAAATTCTCGTAGCAGTCTATAATTACCTTACAAGACCACAATGGAGAGCACCAGAATGAAGAACCAATCCTCATGAAGACATTGGAGAGTCATTTCCTCAAATTTGGGGCAGCTAGAAGACCTCTACATATTGCTACAAAATCATTGTTCATCTCCAACAACAACACTTCATCCACCATAAAAAAAATATGTGTTGACAAGCCGCTATCAGTCAAGTACATGTCAAAAAAATATTTCCATAATAGAGCCAATGCATAGAGAAAAAATTATGGGAAGATAACACCGCAAGGAGGCAGTGAATCAACCATTATCCTTGAAGAAGCATAAAAAGGCAATGATCTCTCAGAAGATGCTCAAGAACAATCTCATTCATGTCTAGAATCATGAAACCATCAGAGGATCAACACATCAACAAGAAACCTATAACAACAGGCACCAATGATTAATTAGGCCACCATGAAATACTTGCAACATAGTCTTTGCTTCTAGTATCAACAACAAAAACACACCCAGGGTAAGCCCCAGGTACAAAATTCTCTAAAACTTTCTTATGAACTTATTTTATCTTGAAAAATGTTGCAAGTGTATGAAGGAAAAGGTTTCTTTTATAGCCAAATTAAGTAGTAGAGCAACCTCGTCCTTATCTAGTAAATGACTTCACCTTTCCACCAACACACACACTTGTGTGGGAGAGGAACAAGACAAAAGTGAAGAGGACATGAGAAGTGGGTTGTAATCATTTAGTAGTGATGGAGTACAAGAAGTGCGAAGGGGAAAGTGAGGGCCAACTCAGTTAACTCAAAGAACTTTGAGTTTATTTTGCATGCAATAAAAAAGAGAGAAAAAAATGAAAAAGAAAAAATAATGAAAAAATCAATAGAAAATAAAAAGAAAAGAATAAAAAGGTGGACCCATCAGTTCTTGGAATGCAAGGAATAACTACTCCATGATTCATGTTGGTTGCTACAAGAGAAAACAAAGTTGCTATAGGAGGAACACAACTGGTACAGGAAAGACACATTTGCTACAGGAAGGAACAAAGTTGCATGAGGTAGACAAATTACTATAAGAAATTAACAGAGGAATACAAGAGAAAAAAAATTCTATTAGGGTGTTGAATAATGATTAATTAATTGCTACAAGGTACAAAGAAACACAACAAAGATGCAAAGGATTTGCTATAGACACAGTAAATTCTCCAAGGGTGAAAGTTATACTTTGCTTCAGCTTATTGACCATAATTTCTCCCTCTGTAAGAAGAAATAGATCTTTGTTAAGTGTTTTCAATTGTAGAATTTAATCAGCAAAGAGAATTTAGATTGCTAATCAAGGGTATTCATAAGAATTTGATGGATAATATGATGTGCCATGGCCACAAATTTGTATTAGTAGTAAGAGGCTTGGAATTCAATGATGATGAAATAAGTAATGAGGTAATGGATTCCAAGAAATATTTATTTTCAGAAGGAGAATTTCCATAGGAATACCAAGAACAAAAACCAAAAGAAAGGTGTTTCTCTCACAAATAGAAACCATTACAATTGAATAATCACTTGAGAAAATGAAGCAGCCTAAACCTACATTAGAAGTTCCATGGGAAAATGAGATAGGGGAAGAAATGCAAATAGAAGAGTAGCAACAAGAGCAGAAGGAGGAGAAATACAGGGACCAAAAAATAGAGAATGAAATAGGAAAACCGACATGAAGAACCATAGGGCAAGGAGGCTGAATAGGTTGCTGAGAGGATGAGCAACAATTTTAGTAGGGGGGTATGATGGGATTCCTAATTAGACACAAATTAAGGCTCATCTAACCTTTTATTAGGCACATGAAATCTATATTAACCCTCTGCTTCTAAACTTAACAATGTTTTTTTATCTTTAATATGTTATTAGGAAGGTTTAGAGATAATTGAATATTTATGCCTAATATTATTTGCTTTTGTAGAATATTAGGCAGATTATGAAGATGTGGAGGAGGAGATAATATAGGGAATTTCTCCCTACTATAGGAGGATCATGATTAGATAAAAAATGAACAAGATATTATGAAATTATTGCACAAATTCTGGAGCTCAAGTAATTGAGAAAATCTAGGAGTGTGTTCTGTGTCATTTAATGCAAATTCCTAGTGTTGGGAACCTGATCCACTATTTGAAGGATTCTGGAGGGGAAATATTCCTCCTTTCAAGGAATATGCTTCCCCATAAGTTTATATGAGCACCAATTGGGATTTTCCTCTAGAGGCATGTATTTCTTAGTCTTCTTGTGGATAAAAATTTTTGTTTAGCAACTCGACTTTCATTTCTAGGAGGGATGCATTTGGATTGATTCAAATAATGAATTTTGGTGCCATTTTTAGCTTCTAAAACTTGGTTTCCTTCTTAAGAATATAATTTTCATGGGGCTTTTCCATCCCAGGAGCCTCAGACTCCTCTTGTACAATTTCTTTATTTCGTTTGAATGTATTTTTCACTTGCATCTCTTATTTCTGCATTCACTGTTCATGCTTCATTTGTTGTAGATTACATTGGTTAAATGATTGAAGTGGTTTATTTCGCAGGCTATTTAAAGATTCAAAAACATGATAAATAATTGGAATAAATTTGAAAATTCATCTTCATTATTGAGCTACTTGGATTGGTTTACTAGTTCACAAATCTAGAATTTCTGGAAGTCTCATGTAGCAAAATAGTAGTAATTTTATGTTATTTTTCATAACATGTTAATGAACTTAATTTGAGTTGATTACACTTGTATTGGGTCATAAAAAAATTCAATTTAATAAGAAAAATCACCCCATATCATTTTGATTTTATTAGGTTAGGCATTTGGTAGGTTAACTAACTCGCAAGTTCTTGAATTTCCATATTTTAGACAATCATTTTCTGCTCTTTTTTAACACGTTTTAACAGGGGTTTTTTGGAGTGATTCCACTTGGAATAGAGTCCTAAGACATTCTAATTAATAATAATAAAAAATTATCACCCCATTTTCGTTAGATTTACTTTGTCATTTGGGAAGTTATCTCCTCCTGTAGAAAAATAGGGCCTCCTGTAGCAAAATAGGACCTCATGTAGCACCTCCTGTAACACTTCTATAGCACGTGTAGACTTGACCAAATTTGCTCCAAAATATTGTTTCTTGTCTCTTAGGATTGAATCATGACACCTATGCTCTATATCCATAATAAGGGAAGAATAAACACCACTTAGGAATTGCATTTTTAAAAAGTAGATTAGGCCTATTTCTTTGAATTTGTGCTCTTAGGATTTCACTTGCAAATTGCTGTTCTTGCATAGGATTAGTTTCTTTTGAAGGAGAGTTTTCACATTTTGTAATTAGAATAATGATTCAAATTGTTAAAAGTATCACAAGGTTTACATTCTATAAATATACAATTACTTTTCATTCCTACAAATAGCATAACCTTTACCTTCTTGCGATTAGGACTAGAGTTTACATTTGAGCAAGTAACATTTCCATTTATGAAATTAGTTTAGGCTTTTATTTCATGACATTCACTCCATTACATCAGATCAATGAAAGAAGTACACATTGTATGCTACACATATAGTTCCAACACCTCATAAGTTTTTACAAACCTCGGGTTGATACTTTAAGTGGGTAGTCTTGGAAGTTGCAACATTATTGTTGCAATATTGGAACTCATCAAAGTTTTCATGAAATGATTGTTGCAATAGTTTCATTTCCAAGAAAAATTTCCTCCTCCCTTCAACTTGTTTCCCGGCCCTTTCTCTTTTGTGACATACTTCCACAAGGGATATTTGTTTTCATGAGCCTATTATCTTTCTAAATTCATTTTTCCCACAACATTTGGAGTTGTTGTTGCAACTCCACTTCCAATAGATGGAACAATTTCAAACCCTGATGAAATTGGAATAGGAGGGGCATCACCAATGGGGACATTCTTTCCCTTCCTTTTCCTATTACATGCTTCCCTTTATTTAGCCATGAATGTTATAAAAAAATAAAGAGAAAATGAAAAAACTTGTAAAAATAATGCACATGGAAACGACTATAATAAAAATGAAAAAAAATAGAAGAAAAAGGCTCTTACCTATTGCTTTAATTTCCTCCAAAATGATTTGAAATCCTTTTCTAGAAGCTTCCAAACACTCACAACAGAAGACACACTCAAGAATGAGTGCCAAATAAGCCCAAATAGGGCTTTATTGGTCATGCGATACACTTTTTTACGGAACACATGTCGTGAGATCAGGACATGATGGACATGATCTCGGGATTCATGTGTTCATCAAATCCCATGATTTAGGACATGACAGACATGATCACAAGACACATGACCCATTGAATTGTGTCTGATTCATGGGATTAAGGACATGATAGGGCTTTCGGATGAACCTGGTTTCTTAGCCTGTCTCTTATTCCCATGAAGAAAAGTTGGCCCTGGTTGTTGTGTTATTTTTTCAAAAAATTTGTCATTATATCATCACAAGTACCACTAAAGTCATGAATAATTCCAACCTCATGGCCCTCCTGTTGACTTGATGGATCACCAATAGGAAGTATGCCCATTGGATCATTATCCTCCAAGAATTCGATCTAGAATTTGTTGACACCCAAGGGTAAGAAATGATTAGCCCTAACTAAGTTAATTTATAATTTTTCTACTGGTGCATCAGATCTACTAGTAAATAATGGACTTCCATATGAACATTTGTTCACTATAACCTTAGATGATCCTTGGTATGGAGACATCCTCACCTATCTGGGAACCCCTAAATTTGTCTCCCATCTCAAATGTGATGATCGACGAAGGATTCAACATCAAACCCCTTGATATCTCTTTATTGGTGACGACCTCTATTGTCACAGTATTGACACTATACTTTGTTGTTGTCTTACCCATTCATTATCTTCTTGTGCCTTTCATATTGATTAATCATCCACACCACATATCATTTTTTTTATGGTGTGATTCATTTATGTTGGCATTATGGCACAGGTTTGGAGCTATGGCACAGGTGTTGTCCTTGATGGCAACCTTCTTTGGTATCAGATCTCAGTTCAGGCACTCAGAAAGTAGAAAAATACATATACACAGGTTCATCTAGATGAAGGTGCGTATACACGCAGGTTATACATTCCAAAAGCGCGTATATGTTGGGGATCACTCTTTTGGTCCATGGCAGTTAGATCTTGGAACTTGAACCTATGTTTTGGACCATAGCGTCTCATCAGATGTGTTGATCCCCAGTTTTGGGTTCATGGTATTGAAATGTTATGGTTTTGGACCATGGTATTGGGGAAGGCCTAAGGCTATAAAAGAGGAAGGAGATCTTGTGACAAAGGATCATCTGAATTATAATTGAAGATCTGAAAAGTGCTAGAGCTGGTATATTGGGAGGTGATGCAGATCTGGATCGAAAGGAAGGAGGAACTTTAACGCAAAAGGAAGGATAAGTTCTATTCATGGGTCATAATCTTTAAGCTTGAATGATAGTATCTTTGTATGATTTTGATCTGCTAGATGTGACGCTTGCTTGATCTATCTGGTAATCTGGGTTAATTAATGATTGAATAGTTGAAAGAGTGAATTATCCTTCGTAAGATCTGTACGCAGGTTCAATAAGGCGAAGACGCGTATACATGCAGTTTTAGTGAAGTAAATGTGTGTATACGCAGGTCGTTCCATACGTAGAAGTGTATGCATGCTAGTTTCAGGCTGTTGAAATAGCGTATATGATCTAAGTTGTGATCTAGCTGCTTCTGACTATTGCTGCCGTGTTCTGGGTTCTGCTTTCTGGTGTATGGTTTCTGGTACTGTGTTTTGGGTATAGCTGTAAGGAGAATATCTACTTGATTCAGATCTAATTTGTGAAAAGGAGATTGGTTGATTCTTGATGAGTGTTTGATGTTCATGGATCCAGTTTGAAAATTGATGAAACATGGTCCCTGGAAGAAAGAGAAGGTTGTAGCCTTCTGTAGGTCAGCACCTACGTAGTAGAATCTAGGCTAGTGTAAGAGCTAAGGGGGTTGTAGCTCCCTTCCAGGAGAAGCTGGAAAATGAGAGAGGGTTGTAGCTCTCTGCAGGTTGCAGCCTGTGTACTGGTAAAGGAATACACCAGTACAATTGTAAAAAGAATTTTCTAACTAAAGAGAAGATAGAGACGAATTGCAGCAGGTGGTTTTCACCCACATTGGGTTTCCACCTTATATCTGGTGTTCTTCTGTGTGATTGTCTTTCTGCTCTATTTTACTACCTTTGGTTACTGGTATTTGATGCTGCATCTCAGATTAACAAACATCATCTGAAAGTTTAAGTAAATTAAAAGTTTGCTCTGTATACACGGTTTGTCTTCTGAATAGTGCATATATACGCGGGTTGAATTAACTGAAGTAGTGTATACAATTTAGTTTTTGAAAAGGATTATTTGACTTGATAATACTGATTCACCCCCCCTCTCAGTATTATTTCCAACAATTGGTGTCAGAGCCAGGTCCTTCTGAAGAAGATTGATCTCTTGAAGGAAGATCTTTCATCATGAGCAACTATGAGAGGGAAGCGTCAATCAGGCCACCGGTTTTTGACGGGACAAACTTCGTATATTGGAAGGTAAGAGTTACTGCCTATCTTCAATCTCTGGGTACTGAAGTATGGGATATCATAGATACAGGGTATACTTTTCCAACATCAACTCCCACAGATCCGGCTGAAAAGAAGAAATATGAAACGAATGCAAAAGCAGTCAATACACTATTGGGATGTCTATCACAATCTGAATTTGTCAAAGTCATGCAGTATAAATCAGCTAAGGAAATATGGGACAAGATTGTTCTGAGCTATGAGGGAGATGAACAGGTAAAAAGAGCAAAACTCCAAACTCTCATAATTCAGTATGAAAATCTCAGAATGTATAATGATGAAAGTGTGGCTAACTACTTTCTTCGTGTAGATGAGATTGTAAATTGTATGAAAAATTTGGGTGAAGAAGTAAAGGAAGCTGTTGTAGTTGAAAAAGTTCTAAGATCTTTGTCCCCTAGGTTTGAATCTAAAGTTTCTGCTATAGAAGAAAAAGAAAAGCTTCATGACCTTAAAATGTCACAGTTGTATGGAATTCTAACTGCTTATGAAATGAGGAAAGGTGGACCATAAGACAGGAGAGAAGATGCCTTCAAGGCTTCTGGCAAAGGAAACTACTATGAGTCTGAACACATATCAGAAGAAGAAGAAGAATCAAATTTTGTCAAAAATCTTCAACGAGGCACTGGACGTTTCCGAGGTAAGTTACCATTCAAATGCTTTGCTTGTGGAAGAGTAGGTCACTATGCTGCCAAATGTCCTCACAAAGATAAGATTGGAAAGGGGAAGGAACCTGTTAGATGGAAAAAAAAACAGAATGCAAATAAGAAAAGCTACTACACTCATGAAGATAGTGATGGACTATCAAATAGCGATGAAGATGAATGAGGTAACCACTATAAGCTTTTAATGGCATTTGAAGATGATGATTACATGGATGCTATAGATGTGG
>APFE030258506.1:0-21234 GCA_000404065.3 Pinus taeda
TTCAACCTTAGTGGATTTGATATCATGCATTATAGACTTTACTTCAGATGCAAGAGCAAGAGGATCATTATTTTTCAGTTCAAGAGTGAAGAGTTTAATCATGAGTTGAACAACTAGTGCAGAATGTGAGTCATAGAGTTCTTTCAGCTTTTGTAAGGCTTCAAAGGCAGTTGAATATGACGAAATATGGCGACTCACCTCTTCATTTACAGATGTTGCAATTAATGCATAAGCTTTGCTGTTCTTGTTTTCCCAAATGACGAGCTCTTTGTCTGAGGTAGGATGTACTCGTTCATTGTCTCCGTCTTTGACACACACTCCTTTCCACAACTCATTGAAAATGAGGGTGTGTTTTATCATCCGAGACCATTCATGATAGTTCTCCTTGCTAGTGAGAACTATTCCCACCATGGATATGATTGAATGCATACTGTAGCAAAAAAAAACTTCTACTGCAAAACTTTTACTCTTAATGGAACAAAAAAAATATACTTCTGATGTGACAGGATAGCAAACACAAATGTCATTTCACATTCATATGCACAACGTTAAAGTATAGAATATGGCAGTATACTAAGTCCAAAAAAATACCCTCAACAGCATAAAGCACTGCGTCCACTAAAAGGCCGAAGAACGTATTCCAGATGTATTTGGACTCTCAATATCACAAGTTACAAACCCTCTTAGAAATATATGAAGTCATCGCTTTGTCCATATCCATGCAGTTATACCAAAAAAATGTTGGTTTTCAAATAAGACTTTACTAGTCGACTTTCAATTGTTGACTGTGCTAAAACTAGTCTATTAACGTTTTTTTCAAACTTCTCATGCTCCTTAGGTTCACAGCAATATGGGCTTCGAATGTATAATACTGTCAGGCGATATGAGAAGGGAAGTGCCTGCTCTCCACTAGTGACAATAATGGGTCTACCTCTACATGTTAAAATATTTTTGCAGGCTTTAAGAAACACTTTGATATCGTCCACTATCATTAGTCAAGAAGAGTAAGCGATTTTACTGGTAATGAAACAGTCACACAAGATTAGCAGGAAAGATTATTAAGGGATAAGCACTCATATTTTCAGACGATTCTTGACACGCTGACAAAAAGGGCTCCGAGAATCCAACAAACAATGAACAAGGTGCAACAATATTACATTAATGATAAATTAGAGAACACTGATAGAAAATAAATGACGAGTAGGAGCATACTGGGCGTGAAAAAGAGGCATTCTCAATGGGGGCAAACATGGTTGCTCAACCTCATAAAAGCAAGTTAGCAGGCTTTACAACCGAGCTGTAGAGGCCTAGGTTCAAATCGCTGGGCCTGAAAAGGAAGGATAGGACACTGGCAGAAGCACTTCTACCTCCTCCCAACTTAGACTTCGATGGTTTATCCGCGGGGATGGGCGGTCGGGAAGGAACGGAAACTCGTAAACGAGGATGTCGTGGAGAGCATGAGACAGATTGCCATTCAAGAAATGAATAGGAAGGATGGACTAAATGAGCAGCTGGAAGAAGACTGCAAGGCGATGGAGAAACAAAATCACCGGAGAGTAGAATCACAAGCCCTTCAAAAATTTTAATGCACATGACAATGCTTCTTTTATGTCAGGATTATGGACAGTCAGGACAACGCTTCTTTTATTTCAGGTCTACGGACAGTCAGGGCAGTGCTTTTTTTTTTAAATGTTTAGACCTGGAAGTGACAGTGGAGGGGGCAACTAATTATATGGAGGAGCAGCTCAGCTATATGGAGAGCAGACAAGGGACATAAGAGCTAAAACGGAGCTATCTCTAATACCATGTCAGGCCAGACAATAACTCCATAAGGCAAAAATGATTCGACTGTTCTATTCCATCAGGTAGGTCTTCATTATATACATGAGGGAGAGACTGTTCAGTTCGTCTCCCTATGACTGTTCATATTTCCTATTTATCTATTTACATAAATTCACCCAATCACAAGGATTAGGTGTCAACACAAACAGTGAGAGATTAGCTAATGGGTTCATCTCATTTGTCGGCATGTGTGTTGAACCGGATTTAAGTGCAGGTCTCTCAAACAAAATCATCCTAAAATGTGATGGAAAGGAACTTCACGAGCTTCTAGACTACAAAAACATAACTTTTAGATGTGAATCTTGCGAGCAAACCAAAAATCTTCAGAGTACATGCCCTAAAGGGGTGTGAGGATCCTTGGAGCTATGAAAACCCAATCCTGGATGACATGATTAGAAGGAAACTTTAGTCGTTAATACTGCGACATGTAATAAGAAGGAAACTCGTACGAAAAGACATATCCTAATTCTTCAACATTGCAAGACCATATGCATCGCACTGTTGATACACCTTTTTCCTTAGTGGAAAAGCATCCCCTCACTATGGAGAATGGAATTTCAACAACATTAATCACAGCTACAACTAGTGGAAAGAAATGACCTCACTACTTTGATCATTTAGATAGTGATAGGGATACCCTGCACTTTAAGGAGGTAGTAGAATTGGAGTTTTCTCTAAAAAACGAAGATATGACATTATCCTTAGTTGTAATTGATAAATCGATAGGATGGGTAGATGTCCGCAAGAGAAAAGGGAATAAAACAAACCCGCTAAACACCTCTGGTGTTTGGTGTTTACAGGTTGAAAAAGTGTTTAGTATCTCATACCTAGTTCAAGGAATGACCTCCACAGTCTACTATTAATAAAAAAAAACTGTTTGCTTACCAATATATATATACATACATATCTATATATATAAAAAATCAAAACACACGACTTAAAATATCAAAACATCTTTCCTTATTTTAAAATTTTATTTAATACAAAATATAATATATTTTTTATTATAATACTTTACTAAGATAGTAAAAAATGTGGAGGTCTAATTATGTAGATTTATAGATACATCTTAAATTTATAACTATAAAAAAGTGGGTATCAACTTCAAAATTGCTAAAATAATTATATTAAGTTAAAAATGTGTAGAAAATTTATTAGTATAATCATAAAAAAAATATTACTTTATATAATAAATTTTTAATAATATAAAAGTAGGTTTAATTTTGGAATAAAGTTTTTTATATATTTTAATTTAATTATTTCTAATTATTAAATAGATGGTAGAGATTTAATTTCTATATAACATGTTGGAATATTCATAATAATATTCACAAATCAAGGGTCACGATTTATTTCTAAATTATTTTATTCCAAATCAATTAATTGAAGAAAATGTCATGTCAATGCATGTTATGTTGTGTATGTGATATTGGTAAACCATGGTATTGGCCCATGATATTGAAGGGAGAATTATTTAAAGTTGTAAATTTCCACAATAAAATGAAAATCTCCATAGTTAATAATATTGTTAAGAGATCTTTAAAATATAAATATGTTTAACTTATATATTAATTTTCTTAATTTAATTTATGATTTTTTTTACTTTGTATAATGTGAGTATCATAATGTAAGTGTTTGATGTTTATCATAAATTGACACCTTTATCTACTATTTAATTTATATGGCTGTAGTAATGTTAGTTTCCTGATTTACCATTTAATTTATATAACTGTGATAAAATGTTAATTTTCATAAAATAAGTGTTCTGAGCTTCGTCATAAATTGATATCTTTATCTACCATTTAATTTATTTGGTTATAGAAATGTTAGTTTTCATTTTCAACCTTTAATTTTTTATTTTTTATATGGATGTGATAGCCTAGTTATAATAAAATTATTAGATGAATATCTTGCTTGGGTGGTAACCTGGGTGTGGATTTAGGAAATACATCAACGAATTCTTGGATGACAAGAATATCTTCAAGAGATGTCATCTTATTTTTAGAATTGCTATAACCCACCTATACCACATAAATTTTGCATCCTTTTCTAATGCATCTACCTAACTGATTAGCAGTAATGGGGCGTAATTTGATAGTTTTCTTAATTCCTTGAATCTCTTTTATTTGTCCTACTTCAGTAAGGAAGATAACCTTTTTTTTCCTTACAGTTTGCCAAAGAAAAGTGACTCTCCAACCAATCCATTACCACTAATACATCATATGACCCTAAGAGAAATACACTCAAATGCACATAGATCTGATCTCTCGAGATATCAACAGGACAATTATCTGTTTTGTAGTTAGCCTTTACTTAACGCCTGTAGCTAATTGAACTAGCTAAAGTTTTTGGAATTTAATACTTTTTAATTGGCATTCTTCTATAATTTTTGGAATAATATTGCTCAAACTATCACTTGGATCAATCAAAATAGAGACAAGATTTTTAGCAATCTTACCTTCGCATTCAATCATGGTGGGTTGATATTCTGCTTGGTGGTCATTCAATGCTGCATTGATCATGGGCATGCATCTTGCCACCTCCCCAACTGTAAAGGCTTCTTGCATGTTTGTGATCTTCTCTATTCTTTCTCGATGTGGGCAGTTCTTGTAGTAGTGAGATTCTCCATACCTCCAACACTGCAAGGTTGGCTTCTCCTGTTGATCATTTGCAGATTTATTAGTTGCTTCAGTTTGCCTGTTTTCCCTTTGTGTTGGGTCCTTTGGGGGGTTCTTTGCTAGAAACTTATTAAACATTATTTGATGTAAGTCTTCCCAATAACAACCCTTCCATGTCAATTAACTGGCAGATTCCTCATCCCCCTTTGGTTCAAACCAACTTTGTTACCTTCATTTTCCATTTCATATGCTAATAACAAATGTGGGCTTTCCGTATAGCTTCATCCATTATTTTCAGATAATCAAATTCTAGCTTTTCCTTCATAAAGTTAGGTAGACTATTGATAAAGCATTGAATCTTAGCTTTCTCCTCCCGCATATATGGTATGTACTACAGTAAGGAGGTAAATCATGTTACAAACTTATTCATGGTTAAGGCCCCTAGGTTCAAATCATGAAAATCTTTTTCTTTCTCATCAGAGCAATGCTCTGTCAAATATTTGTCCTTCAAATTCTTATGGAATTATGCGCAAGTAACTTGTTGTTCTTCAATTTTCAGCATAGTTTTTATCTCTCCCCATCACAAAGTGGGCTTACCTCGTAGTTGATATACAACTAGTTTGGCATTCTACTCATAGATTTGAGAATATTTATCCATATCAACCAACCATGCTTCCACTGCTTCTTCAGTTTCACGTTCAAATATTGGGGGTTTTATTTTTTAAATTCTCCTTGGAGTTCATTTTTCTACCTTTTTTCTTTCCAATCATCATAAACATTATCAGAATATCCTTCATCATTATCCTGTCCCCTTGCCGACTCAGCATTATCTTCCCTTTGATGGAAGGTTGCAATTTTATTCCCCTTACTAGCACTGGGCTCAGGTCCACGCTGATTCTGTCAATCAGACAAAATTTTCAAAATCCTTTCTTGCTCCTGACGTAACCTTTCATTATCAATTCTCAAACTAATCGTTTTGGCACATAATTGTAGGAGAGTTTCTAGAAAAGTATCATTGGCCTGACAGGATTCTTCTCCTAGTTGTATCCACATTTTTGGGTCAGCCCCTACATATGATGCATTTTACTGGTTTGGCAGCTTGGATCCCCTTTACATTCTGTCCTTGTTTATTTCTCTCTTGCTTTGTGTTAATTCATCCACACACTGTTTCTTTTTAGTTCCCAAAAGCCTCAATGTCGGAACCTCAACTTTGATACCATATGTAACATGTATACGGTACTATATATAAAATAAATTATTTACCATGACACTTGAAGTAACCAACTCATTTCATAATGTAGCCGGTAATAAGTCTCCTAATTAAAGGTTCATTCATCATTTAAGAACCATGGCATAACATACTTGACTTTTAGTGTAGAAATTGTAAAATTGTAATTAATATTGCATGAATCTATTACACCTGGGTCACTTGGTCTACAACCAAATGTTTCTTATCTTAGTTTCCATCCATCATAATACATTTATATCATTAGTGTACATTTTCTAGATGTTTCGTTAACCTTATAGGTGTCATGTCTATCGCCGTTGATATTGTGACTATTAATCTCACGTTTGATTTTGGCTAGGGAGGTTAAGGTAACCACTTCCCTTCCCCAACCCAACATTCATTTTTAATTTTGAACATTGTTACCTTGCGAGGAAGCTAAGAAACTAGGTAAGTATTTCTCCGTCATATTGTTTTTGTTTGAAGTACCAGGCACTATATTGTCTTTTTTTATCAATCCAGAACCCAACTTGAGTTGTTGTTGCTCATACAGGGTAGGGGAGTTTCATAGTTGTCTTGTCGATACACTCCTACAGATTTAGGGGCATGGCTACTATGACAGGGTTACCTCTCGTGTCACCCTCGAGCCTTCAACCCTCTTTCATCGACCTTGTACGAGGATTCCAGGGTTCCATCTTGCAGGTAATTGTCTATTTTGGTTAAAGGTTGAACGACTATGGTTTAATGTCAACTTACATAGTTGCTAACCCTATTTAACCTTGCCGACAAAGATCCTGTCGCAGTTCTCCTTTATGGTTTCACCATAATGGGAGGTAAGGGTTATTCAATAATTCTCTTCTGCGGCAAGTATTGAATGTATTCTTTCTTTGTTGTTTCTTCTATTTTTTTGTTTTCGTTCTTAACAGGTAAGGATTCTCCACAACCTTTGTATTACGTGCTCAGGTCCATGGCGTTCCTAACTTATAGGTGCATGCGTTCTCTATTTTCTAGGTTGGTTCTACTTCACACCGTTTTGGATCGTTTGGTCCAGATTATGAGTTGTGTAACCCAACACTGCTGAGGGTAGCCTAGGGTTTGGGGACTTATCGCCTAATTTTCTGGGTTGTTACTTTTTTGTTGGTTACACAATAATCTTGCAGAAAAATAACTATACAGTTTTCCATTTTGGGTTATTACCTCATGGCAGAGAATGAAACTGTTCTACTTGCATCTTTGTCATTTTACATAAATTCCACACATTCATATCTAATTAATTTCTATATCCTGCAGAAAAGAATATATTGGTAGAATAACATATACTCATTTTTTATGGATGTTGTTTGTAAAAATTAAGTTACAGTTGTTTTCTCTCATTAATGCTTCTACATGTAAATTCTTTCTATATCTAGGAATAAACCTGCACATGAACAAACTTGACAAACTTAGATGAACTGTATTCAGAACTTATATATATTTCTTCCTTGACGTGACCCAATCTCTTGGAATATCTCACTACCCGACCACGAGTCTGGCTATGACGTCTAGACTCTCCCCTAAGCTCTTCCGCTCTAAACAGTATGTGCTCAGTAAATAGATTGAGTCACTTCGAAACATCAAGTCTATCAATCTAGTTTTGAGTCGCATACCCTCTTCGGGTTACTTCCCAGTTCTCCCACTATTCTGTCTCACCCAAATCAAGGAGGTTCCTTGGACTAATTGGCAGCATCTCGCCTTCTCAATCAATTCCTTTTTTAGCCCCAGGCCTTCCTCGAATTCCTTCTTTTAAAGGCAAGGTGTGTGTAACCACCACCAACTTAACTGTGTGACGAGGTTCATACAATTGATTTTCTATTTTTGAAAATATATTTATTTATGTCATGTATTATTCATAAAATTAATTTGGCTAGCTCAACCATACATTCTTTAATGTTTCCATTGAAATAAATTATGACAAAGAAGTAAAAGTAAAAGAGTAAAGTAATAAAATAATTTGTCTACATAGTTTGGGTTGTTACATACATTAGTTTGGGTGACCTCGGATTGGAATAAAATTGACAAAAGAAAATGCTTCCAATAGAATTATTTCAATTATTAATTAGACTAAGTAAATTTAACTCATAATCTTATAAAAAAATGTCATAACATTTAATTATCAATCCATTTATACGTTGTAGTATTTAATTATTGATTTATTTATTTATAGTTTTTGAATTTCACTTATAAATTGGGATGAATATTTTCGTATATATTATTTATTATAATTATTATTGAAAGTAATTAATGGATCTTTCATATACAAATATTTACCTTTATTAAAATTATATAATATATAATATATATAATAATATAAAAAATAATTATAAATAAATTCATTATTAATGGTAAAATTTGATGGCCAAATTAAACTATTTTTAAACTAATTATAATTTATTTAAAAAATATTATAGATTATGAATTTTTTCATTTTATGTTAAATTAAATATTATATATAAATATCACTTGAGTCTAACTTACTATACCATTTAACTTTTGAGAAAAATATTATGCCTTATGGTTTGGTTATAGCCAATAGTTTTGTACAATGTGTTTATTTAAACTATCAGTTTTTGTATTTTATTTATCTAATTTATTATTTTTTTATTTTTGTTTTACTATATTTTTTGTTTGTAAGAGAGTTATTTATCTATTTTAGTATTCTTTATATCAGATTCTATGATCCCTTAGAAGAAAACACACACACACACATATACTAGTTGTCTCTCTAGTTAAATATACCTTTGTTATTGAGAGATCACCGATTCAATTCTTTACACTTTTTAGAGGTAAAGTGGTAAGGCTCCATAGTTGACACCTTCGGGTGGATCTTGGTTGAATATACTCGGTACAAGTATTCTGCGGCCATAGATGTAGAAGTGGATCTAGTTGGTCGAACTCAGATGAATATATTTGGTAAAAATATTCAGTGGACTTAGAAGTGGATTTACTTGGTACAAATATTTTGTAGGAGTTAGTCAGTGAATCACATGGAAAAAAAAAAGAAAAAATTAACGAAATTAAATTTACTTATTTAAATTTTGTTTGAACTTTATTGAGCCACTCTACAACCCAATACATGAGGGAGACGTTGTCATCATGTAACATTACATTAAAAACAATAAAAAAAAATATATACGTGTCAGCTAATATAAGTATATGTAAAAGATGTTGTGTGTAATGTTATTCTAAAAAAATTAATACCGTTGGTTTAAAAATCAGTGTTGGCGATGAATAAAATACTTCAATTTTCACCTTATTTTACATGACTTTATATAGTGAGTCAAAATAATTGAAATTGAAAAACAAGGGATAATGTAAACATTTTAACTAAGTGAAAATAAAACAAAAACAACAAAATAAAAATAACTTATAAAAATGAAGTAATAAAAAAATAAAAAATAACCCATGGTTTCAAGAATCAATGGTATTGACCCATGGAATTCATGCAGAATGTAAACTATTTAAGGGGGAAATTAAAGTAGCCTAGATCTGTCTTAGTTTGATGCTATATTTAGACGATGTAACCTATTGAAGGGGGAAATTAAAGTAGCCTAGATCCATCTTAGCTTGATGTTGTATTTAGATACATAATTAGATGTAGAAAACAATCCATTTAGCTTCTAAAGGTAAAAAATTTTATGGATATGTTCGCACTGGCATTTGTTTGCATTTGCCTAGATATTATCAGAGGTGGGGGAAATATTAGGAAAAATGTAATTTTTGCCTACCTCTGTCCATTTTCTAATGGTAAAATATAATATTATACTATTACATTTTGCCCAATATTTCCCCTCAAGAGGTCCATTTCTTATTGTAATTTCTCTTTATATTTGAAGTTTAAAAGTAAACAAGCTCAATTATAAATTAGTAGGGGTAAGGGGGATATTGAATAAAACCTAATATTTAGGTTGGGGTGTGACAAAAATATTAGTAACAATATTACATTTTAATTAATATTCCCCCCACCCCTAGCCACTTTTTATTGGGTGTGAGTGGTAATAAATATTGAGTAATATATAATATTGTAATATTATATTTTAATCCAAGATTTCCATAACTGGATTCACAGTTTATTAAAAACATTCTTTATATTTGATGTTCATAAGTAAACTTAACTAAAATGTAAACATTTGAATTAATATTCCCCCACCCCTAACAACTTTTTATTGGGTGCGAGTGGTAATAGATATTGAGTAATATATAATATTGTAATATTATACTTTATCCAAGATTTCCATCACTAAATTCACTTTTTATTATAAACATTCTTTATATTTGACGTTCACAAGTAAACTTAACTGATATGTAAACATTTGATGTAAAGATATTATAATATAAAAAAAAATTAATAAAAAACATAAAATTAATAATTATATTTATAATTATAATTATAATTAATTATAAATAATAGTTAAACCAACCTAGATCTATTTTAACTCCACATCTCCAAGCCAAGAGAGATCAAATTTCTTGAGATGCAAAGCTCTTTTAAAGTGAATAATTTAATTATTATTGCCGAAGGCTTATTATTTCAACTTAAAGTGGATGAGGATCTGTTGATTTTTATTTTTTATTTTTTAATCGACCACCTAGATTGATTCTCAAGGAAATATGCTCTGCATATGTTTCATCTGAATGATTATCAACAACTATAGTGTGTTACAGAGTTTGTATGTAGTGCGTTACAAACCTTGCCCACCAATTTCCTAGGGACTTGAGATTATTTCAATCCTATATATAGGAAAATTTTATTTAACAAAATGGTTCATTTTACAATAAGATGCATATTCCTTTTTTTTTCTCAAGTTAATTAGATCCAGTGCCACCAATTTCCTAGGGATTTGAGATTATTCCTATTCTAATAAGTTCATATTTTAATTAGATGAGAAAATTAATATATAAGAAAATTTTATTTAATAAAATGGTCCATTTTACAATAAGATGTGTAATTCTATTTTTTACTCAAGTTAAAGTTGACTCATAACATTTTTATACATGGTTAATTAGGTAAATGTGTGCATTGGTAAGGTATTCTTCGTGTTGTAATAATTTTTTGCTATATTTATGAAGCTTTTGACTATATTAACCAAAGTAATATTTTTAGTATCTTTGTACTGATTATTAATTATTACATTGTAAGGAGTTCCTCTTTAAAAGAAACTCCCCTCACTCTGCAACGTCAAATTGAAAGTTAAAAAATTGAAGATTTATGGGCCGTTAGATTAGTGGTTAGAAAAAAAAAGTTAACGAATATTAATAGTTAGTAAAAAAACTACATACAATCATTCCTATCAAATCTACAAACCCGCGAAACCGACTTGCCTCCCTGAGTGATTGAAACGAGATTGTAATACATATTTCTTTCTTGATGAACTAAACATTTTGGCCTTAGTTTCAGTAGTGTATTAAACATATTAGATATTTGCTTCTGTATCTGATTTTTTTGTGGTTCTTTTTAATGTCTATGTTGCATTTGAGGCGTTACGTTTTGTTGGGTATTTTGAATCGATGGATATTTAGTTGATTTTTGTGGTGTTTTGGGCATGAAGAACATTGCTACATCCACAATGTTCTTTTTGTATTGTTCTTCCAATAGATGGATCTTTTTGTATTGTTCTTCCAATAGATGGATTTTTATTATTTATTTTCTTTGTATTAGTCTTCGAATCAATATGGAAAAAATGTCTTTTATCAAATTGTATCGGTAAAAATGTTTTTAAATTATCTTGAATGGAATCGGAATTGGAATGATCATATTTCATTGCATTTGCTTCCTTCGACGGCTGTCTTCTTGGATTGCAAATTGTTCCTCTTGCTCTCTTGGCGGCAATATTCTTTCTTTTTTCATAAAAAGACTACGTTCCTTTGTGAGGCGCCTCAAGGCTTTCTTAGAAGGCAACAACTAGGATATATATATGTTTCAAGTAGATAAATAATGAAATATGTACCAGTAGATTAATGTGAGGGCTTGTATGGTGTGAAAGACAAATAGAAGGTTATAGGGTAGGTAGTTATCTTATGTATATATTTTTTTTTAACACATGGTGAATCGGTAACTATCAAGCCTAATCCAGGGGAGACCCAGGATCAAACCTCATAGCTGCCACTATAACACCAAGAGTATAACCAACCACCTGTAAGTGGGGTATACTAATATCCTATGATTTTAGCAAGAGTCTGGGTATACTAATATCCTATGATTTTAGCAAGAGTCTATATCCTATGATTTTAGCAAGAGCAGACTCAGACAAGCCTAATCCAGGGGAGACCCAGGATCAAACCTCATAGCTCCTGTAAGTGGGGTATACTAATATCCTATGATTTTAGCAAGAGATGGTTTGGGGAGTCCGTCGCCACCATAACAGGTCATTGTACTCCATGAGATTTGAACCTAGGTCTCCTCGGCTTCGCCCAAGAGGACCTACCGTCAAACCGCATATCACTGTACTATCCTATGTATATATTATTGATTGAAATGTATTGTTTTCATAGGCAAAGCAAAGTTATAATCCAGCAGTTGAGTTCAAATATCATCTTTGAAACGAAGAAAGGCTCCCTTAAATATATGTTCCATATAAAAAATAATAATTAGAAATTGATGAATTCATTGCACTTGTTTTATAATACTTTATCCCACTTTGAATATCTTCTTCCATTTTGATATTTCTTTTTTAATTTCAAAATAAATTTTATTTTTTGGCGACTCATTTTGGTTAAGAAAATTTCAATTGAGAAAATGTATTTTATCAAACTGTATTGGTAAAAATGTTTTTAGATTATCTCGAATGGAATTGGAATGATCATATTTCATTGTGTTTGCTTCCTTCAGCGACCATCTTCCTGGATTGCTAACTCTTCCCCTTGCTCTCTTTGTGCACAATCTTCCTTTTTCTGTCATCAAGAAGATTACGTTCTTTTGTGAGGCACCTCAAGGCTTTTTTAGAAGGCAACGACTAGGATATATATCCATTTCAAGTAGATAAATAATGAATTATGTATCAATGAATTAGTGGGTTAATGTGAGGGGTTGGATGATGTGAAAGACAAATAGAAGGTTATAGGGTAAGTAGTTATCCTATGTGTATATTATTGATTGAAATGCATTGTGACTGTAGCCAAAAAAAATTATAATCAGGCAGTTTAGCCCAAATATCATCCTTGAAATGAAGAAAAACTCCCTTAATGTATGTTCTATGTTCACTGCACTTGTTTTATAATACTTTATCTAAGTTTGAATATCTTCTTTCATTTTGATTTTTTTTTATTTAATTTGGATATAAATTTTATTTTTTGGAGGCTAAGGCTTGTACCTTTTCATGTCTTAGAGATTGGATCTTTTTAAATTTTTGGTAGGTAGAGTTAACATGGATATAATTAAGATATATTTAAGATAGATGGAGACCTATTTTATAATTAATTATAATTATAAATATAATTATTCTGTTTATATTTTTATATTTTATTTTTAATTTTATGTAATTTAATAAGTTAAAATGTTTTATTGATAATTATCATTATTATTTTTCTTATTTTTTATACCTTTATTTATTTTTAAATTAGTTAAAATGCTTATACAACATTACAACATTACAACATTTAGGAGATGGTCTCTGTAGGAAATTACTTTTAATCTTTAATTTTTTTTTAATTGAATCAATATGGAAATATTTACAAACATTTACACCACTACAACATCTCCCCATACATTTTTATTTTTAGATTTAATTTTAAAATATTATAAAATAAAAGAAAAACAAAGTATTTATAAAATATATTTAATTTTTTATGAGTTATAGTTTTGGGGCAAGTGTTAATGATAAGTCATGAGAATTCCACTCGTATTGTAACAAAGCTTATTTAAAAATTAATAATATCCATCTTAAAATGAAGATGAATACCCATGTTTAAAAATATTTCTATATTGAAAGTTTATTGTAAGTATTAAGTTACAAGTTAGTAACCTCCATAGTAAAATGGGGGTGAATATTCTTGTTTAAGAATCTTGTTATATTTGAAGTATTGAATTTTTATGTGATCATTAAATAAATTAAAATATGGTTACCAAATTACCATTTTAATTTATATGTTAAAATAGACCTTAATTTAAGGTGGAATAATGGAGAAATGTAGATTATTCTATATTATTGTTAATTGTGTGATCTTATTTTTTAGGATATTGTCATAACTCAATTGATCTATAAGCCTATATGTATGACATTCTTGGTTTATTGAATGTGTAGTGTGTTGAGTGCATACACTCTTAAGATTGAGTTTGTCTCACTTGAGAGCTGCACATTTCTTCCCTATTTTGTCTTTATTTTAGTTTGATATCATAACATCACGATCTAAAATTGTGATTGAGTCTCTTGTATCTTTAATCAGCTTTGTGATTGAGTCTCTTATGTGTTTAGTTGTTGATTGGAAGAGGTGTTCTAGTCTATTTGATTGTGACCTAAGGTGGAGGAGCTATTCTATGCCATTTTTTGAGCCAACTGCTATTTTGTAAATCTTTTGCCACATTTCAGAGTCATACCTATATTGTGTGGCGTGTGAGCTTCAGGGAAGCCACTGGTCTTGTTGATCGGAAGACATGAGGAGGTAATGGTGTTTGTCCAACAGGTTTTTGGCTACCTTCCCAGCATATGGTGCGTATAAATGGTGCATAGATCTTATATGTAGATCTACTTGCTTGAAGTAATACAGAGTAAAGGGTCAACTATTATTGCTCGAGAACATAGACAGTTCGAGTTGTAAGAGTTATTCAATCCCGGATTTGTGAATTATGAAATGCTATGGAAAATCAACTAATCGATATCGCATGAGTTAATCAATAAAATATTATCTTTATCACTTTTAAATAAATAATTATTTTAATAAAATATAAATTTTTTATAATTATTATCGTTATCATCTTTAAAAAATTATATTAATTTTAAAGAAAATATAATATATATTTTTAATAAAATCTATCACTTTTATAGTAAAAAATAATGCTTATCATAAAATAAAAAGCAATTTTCAAAAAAATTATAAAATTAACACTTCACTTTTTATTATTAAGAAAATTAATATTTAAATATTCATATATTAAAACACTAACCAATTTATGAAGTGTATTTATTCTCCTCTATCGTAAATAAATTCATAAAAGAATCATAGTTTCTTAAAGAGAAAGACAGTCTAACCTAACCAAGATAGTTCTATATCATTAAATATATTATTCCAATATTGTTTTTTAAAAACTCACTTTTATCCATGAGGCCAATACATAGTTGAGGTTGAGATATTAATGTTTTTTGTTGTCTTCAATCTATATTTTCACTCTATAGAAATAACAAATTCCGAACTCTTTAGTCCTACAAATAAAAAGCAGGATGATCCTACGATTATCTCGAACTTCTAAACCAATCTTGTTCTAAAATATCAATGACAACTAGTGTCATCTATCAATCTTTTCCTCTGTAGCAATTATGAAGATGTTTTAATATCATGCAAATCAAAAGTGGGATGATCTTGTGACTTACTTTCCATTCAAAGCAATAGTCGATTTGGCCTGCAAAATAGTGCGACAATGGTCTAAATATAACCCATCGAGGGCACTATCGTATTGACTATGACTTGGGGTCATTCACAAATGCAATTACATTAAATTAAATTGAAATGAAATAAGCAGTGATGAATAAGTTGAAGTATGTTGAAATAGAAGTTATTAAAGTACCCAATGCGCTCCTTTCATAGGGCACTGAAATGAAAGAACATAGGGTTTAGTCAAAACTTGGTTTAACTTTAATCTTTCAAGAAAAGTTAATGAAATGAATTAAATTTGGTTACAAGTGACTTGGGGTCGTTCACAGAGGCAATGACATTAAATTAAATTGAAATGAAATAAGCGGAGTTGAATAAGTTGAAGTATGTTGAAAGAGAAGTTCTTAAAGTACCCAATGAGCTCCTTTCCGAGGGCACTGAAATGAAAGAACAAAGAGTTTAGTAAAAAATTGGTTTAACTTTAATATTTCAAGAAAAGTCAATCAAATGAGCTAAATTTGGTTACAAGCTCATCTTAATTTCCACCTATGGACGTGGGCCATGAATCTAGCATACGGCCGGGTAAGCTCTGTTGAACTTTTCAACAGTAAGGTGCATATCAATGATATAATAATTGTTCATGTATATCCTCTTTAAATATAGTCACCTTGAGCTAACGAAAAATGAAAATAAGCCTTGTCGTTAGAAGAAATCTTTAAAGGGAAATCTGTACTATGCAAACAAGTACTTAAAAACATTGATTATTTCATCTTTAACTACCATCATTGTATCGAGTTAACTGAACACGATTTCATGCTGAAACGTGTAAGGAAAATAAGATTATTCTATTCATTACATACAAATCAAAAATTGAAGGCAGGTAGCATTCCAATTTAACAAAAAAAAATAATGTTGAAAAAGAATACTCGGTCTAACACGGTAGAAACAAAAAGTGAACATAGACATAGTTGAAACTTGGTGATAATCTGAAAAATCAAAACATTATCTGCATCATTTTGCATTTTTAATCTCGGCCGCAAGAGGTCACGGGATCAAGTCCCCTAGGAAAAGTGATAAAATGATGTAGTGGTTGTGGAGGAGGGAATGCCTGCACGTATTCAACTAGTCTGGCGAGGAAGAGGCCCCTGATCAAGAGAGGCTTTATGCAACGATGGCCTATCATTGTACCCAATCGTAACTAAAAATATTGGTTTTCAATCTAATGGTAGACGTTATTGTAATTGTCTAACACCAAAATCAAAATATGGAGATAAATAGTGATTAATTGAGTGACAAAGCGTGTGTGAGGATGGAAGATAATGAGTCAACATCATGGAAGGGTGGAAGAAATATATAAATGAGAGGGTAATAATAGGAGGAAAATAGAGTAGGAGATATGATGCCATCTTTTCCCATAGGATGAAGTTTTGAGATAGAGGCTCTTGCTGAGAGGCTTCGAGTGTCTTCCTCACCAGATTGGTTTTCTTAGGAGGACTAGTTGGATACATTGGCTGGGGATGAATGAATTCCCCTTGAAATCGTATGGAAAAGTGAGAATGAATGATATGAAAGTTCTCTCCTCAATGGTAATGGGCACCATCCTCATGCATGAGAATATATTTTACAAGCCACCTTTAAAGAAGTAGAGGGACATACTCCCAATGGCGTAGTTTAGAGATTTCTTAGGATAATGACCCTCTATTACTTGTGTGGGGATTCTAAAGATGAAAGAAACAAAAGTTTCACTGATGTTTTCTTTATGTTCCTTAGTATGGAATGTGATATGCGATTTTAGTGTATTTTTAAACAACCTCATCCATTTGTCACTTAGAGTTCATGTAATTCATGTAGAATACCTAGGGGGGATAATATGGGGTATAGAGGGAGGTACTCAAGGGAATAATGTAATAATGGGATGGGCCATAGTAATAAATAAGGTGGTTAACTGTATCATGTAAGGGACCACAAGTAGTTAGCAATAATTTAATAAGCCCATGGTATTAGATAGATGGTATTGAGGGAACCATGGTAATGACCCATGGTATTGTATGTATGACGCCTATATAAAGGCTAGAGACTCCCCATTGAAGGATGTCAAGGAATATTGTATGAAAAAGAATATGGATTGTGGAGTGTTATCCTTCCTTAAGGAGTGAATGTATGGTGTTTCCCTACCTTAAGGCTTTGATATCAATAAAGAAGCATTTCTATTTATTTATATCTTCTTATTTCTAGGTATATTTGTATTATCATATATTTTCATATCAGATCTATAACAAGTGGAATGTAGTATACCTAGGGGGGATAATATGGGGTACAGAGGGAGGTACTGAAGGGAATAATGTAATAATGGGACGGGCCATAGTAATAAATAAGGTGGTTAACCCATATCATATAAGGGACCACAAGTAGCTAGCAATAATGTAGTAAGCCCATGGTATTATAGGCGGTATTAAGGGAACCATGGTAATGACCCATGGTATTGTATGTATGAGGCTTGTATAGAGGCTAGAGACTCCCCATTGAAGGATGTCAAGGATTATTGTATGAACATGCATACGGCTTGTGGAGTGTTCTCCTTACTTAAGGAGTGAATGTATGGTGTTGCCCTACCTTAACAGTTTTGATTAATAAAGAAGCATTTATATCTATTTCTATCTTATTATTTCTGGGTATATTTGTATTCTCATATATTATCAGATCATATCTATAACAAGTGGTTTCAAAGCTCTAACAAGTGGTATCAGAGCACTTTCTTGGGCAAAGCAGAATTTTTATTTTACTTTTTGCAGGAACTTTTTGGGGATGTGACGTTGTAGATCTGATCTATACATTCTAGTGCAAAATATAAAGAATATAATTGAAGATTTGGGTTGTTTGTGAAAAAATATCCAATTTGAAAAAAAAAATCGGCTGATCAGAGTCTAAATGAGGGAGATATCGCTGATTTAAAAATCAGTTGTGTTACAGATATTTTTCATGGCGACGAGTTTGTGGATCATATCTATACATTCTAGTGCAAAATCTATAGAATCTAATTGACATTAGGGTTTTTTGTGAAAAAATACCGAATATGAAAAAAAAATCAGCCGAATCGGAGTCCAGATGAGGGAGATATTGTTGATTTAAAACTCAGCTGTGTTGCAGACATTTTTGGGGTGATGAGTTTGTAGATCAGATCTATATTTTCTAGGGAAATATTTGTAGAATATCATTATAGGTCTGAGTTCTATGTAAAAATATACCCTGTTTCAAAAAAAAATCAGTCGAATTGGAGTATGGATGAGGGAGATATCATTGATTTAAAATCAGCTCTTTTTCAAAACAATTTGTGAAGGCGGGATAGTTGCAGTGTGAATCTAAAATTCCAGTGCCTAGATCGGAATTCGATGAAGATGTACAATTTTGATGGATTTGATCTGGCAATAGGGTTAGCACAAATGGAACAATATTTGTTATGAAACCAACTCACAAAAAAATAGAAAAGATAATTGAACACCTTAGAATTCAGCCTCTTCGAGGGGGCAACCTCCGTTACATTACACAAATGAACAATTCTTGGATGATTCAAATAACAAAACCTCCTTTCTATATATAGGAGTCTAAGGGGTCACAATATAACCAAGCCGACCTAACAATAATAATATAAAGGCAAAAAAATAACAATAGAGGGATTCTATGGGGCATAGTAATAACAATATGGGGACAATAGGGGCACAACAATATTAATAAGGGATACAACTACAATAGTAATAGGGGCATCACTACTATTATAGGGACCTAACATGCCCCTCTCCTTTAAAAAAGTGTTGTCCTCAACGCTTGAGTAAAAATGGATGCTTTTGTATAAAATTCTCATCCTCCCATGTGGAATCTTCAATGGATAAGTTCTTCCACTTGATGAGATACTCCGAGATGGATCGATTTCGTAGTTATCGAGTTCTAGTTTCTATGACTGCTTCCGGTTCCAATATATTTTTTCCTTCCTCATTAAGTTCTAGCAATATTGTTTGAACTGGGAGCTTGTCACCTATAACCTTCTTTAAACATGAAACATGGAAAACTAGGTGCACTAGAGAAGTTGTAAGAAACTCTAATTTGTATGCCATAGTACCAATCTTTTCCAACACCTTGTACAGACCATAATACTTTGGTGATAATTTATTATCCTTCTTAGCTTGCTTGAGGGACGTTTGTTTATATGGTTGTATCCGTAGGAATACCAAGTCACCTATGTCAAAACTTCTTTCGCTGCGATGTTGATCTACTTGTTGTTTCATTCTATTCTGTGCCAACACGAGGTTATCCTTTAAGAGTTGGAGAACTTGTTGTTGATGCTCGATGTGATGTTCCACTTCTTGAACCTTAGAATTTTCTCTTAAATATGATGTGATGGATGGTGGCTAATATCCATAATGTGCCATAAATGGGGTAATTTTTGTTGCAGTATGGAAGGAAGTGTTATACCACCATTTAGCTAGAGGCAACCATTTGACCCATTGTGTCTGTTTATCAGATACAAAGCAACAAAGATTTCCTTCCAAACATTTGTATACTATCTCAGTTTTCCCATCAGATTGAGGATGATAACATGAGCTATGAGCTAACTGAGAACTAAGACAAGAAAATAATTCTATCCAAAAATTACCAGTAAAAATGGGATCTTTGTCACTTACAATAATCTTTGGATTTCCATGTAGCTTTTGAATTGTTTCCATAAATGCAATAGAAACTATATTGGCTTTAAATGGATGTTATAATGCACAAAAGTGTGCATACTTGGTAAGTCTGTCAACTACCACCATGATGACATTCTTTCCCTTAGACTTGGGTAAACATGTGATAAAATCCATTTAAACCTCCTCCAAACGTTGGTTTGGAATGGCTAAAGGTTGTAATAGACTCGGTGTCTTAATTGTTTCAGCTTTATTTTGTTCGCAAACCAAACATTCCACCACAAACTTTTGAATATCTGATTTAAGGCCATCGCAAAAAAATTCCTTCTTAACCCTGTGGTAAGTTTTTAAAAATCCTGAGTGCCCTCCTAAGGGAGAAGCATGCAATTCCAAAGGAATCTTTTGTTTGAGTTGGGTATTCTCACAGAGGTATAAGCGATCTTTGTACCATAACGAATCATTATTCCAACTAAATGTATCAGATGTAATGGAATATTGTTGTAACTTTCGAATAAGTGCCCACACTTCTTCGTCATTCTTCCATTCCCCCCTTGCTTCGTTTATCCAATCTGGTTGGATAATAGAAATGGCGCACAACAATGCTTCCACATCCTCATCCTTTCTTGAAAGTTTATCTGCCACAACATTTTGCTTCCCTTTTTTTGTAGATGATTTCAAAGTCATAACCCAACATCTTTGTGACCCAATTTTGTTGTTCTTCAGAGGATAATCTTTGTTCTAAAAAGTATTTAAGGCTATCATGATCCGTTTTTACCTTGAAGTGTCTTCCCATTAGGTAGGGTCACCATTTCTTAAGTGCATGTAGTATTCCCAACATTTCATTCTCATAAATAGCTTTCTGTAAATACTTTCCCTTGATTGGACAACTTTCGAAAGCAATGGGTCTTTCATCTTGCATTAAAACAACACCAATTCCATTTCCTAAAGCATCACATTCCATAATAAGGGTTTTTGTGAAATCTGGTGTAACTAAGACCGGTGCTTGGCATGTTGCCTCTTTAAGATGTTCGAAGGCCTTTGTTGCTTCTGAAGTCCATGAAAATGCATGTTTCTTCAATAATGTTGTTAGAGGTGCTACTATTTTCCCATAATTCTTAATGAACTTGTGATAATACCCTGTCAACCTGAGAAATCCTCGTAAATTCTTTATGGATGTGGGGATTTTCCATTCCTTAATGGCTTTAATTTTTCTAGGGTCTACCTTAACTCCTTCATGAGATACAATATGACCCAGATATTCCACCTCTTGTACTCCAAAGAAACATTTGGATCTTTTTGCATATAATTGTTT
>APFE030258508.1:0-12647 GCA_000404065.3 Pinus taeda
AAATGTTTGCTTAAAGACCCTTTTAAGTAGATTTACTCTATAATACATCATCCTGTAATTAGTATTGGAAAGTAGCCTAGGTTTGGATCTGCGTGGAAGCAGAGCAGCACGAGGCTGCAAAATGGTGCGCGAAGCCTCTGGACCACATCTAGACATTCCAAGGGTGCGGAAACCTAGTTTCAATACCCTCCCCTGCTACCTTGGCTGAGACCTCAGTCCGCGCTCTGCGGGTTGTTGCCGACAGGTACGGTAGCTGCGGGAGTTGCTTGGCTAAATAATTCTTCCGAACCTGGGTCAAGCCCATATAAGCCAACACTTATGTTATGAATGCATGCATTTATGTTATGATGATTATTGGCTTCATGTTTTAATTCTATATGGATGCGTGAAATTGTATGTTTTACATTATTATTTGAATGCAAGTAATAATATATGTTTACACAAAGAATATCTTAATACATGTTGAAGTTATCAAATACTTAAGCCAATTGGGGTAAATACGGAAATAGGAGTTAATACAGGAGTGCGTAGGTGGTTGATTCACCTATTTGGGGTATGCGAAGAACAATCAAAGACCTTCACAGGCCTAGAAGTCCAATAAGAGAAGTATATCGATAATCCCTAAAAGGCTTATCAATCTATGTGAAGAAGAGTTTAGGGTATAAAACAACATAACTACAATCTCTGGGTGTAGAAACTTGGTTCCTGCATCCCCCCATACTGATTCGGGTGAGACTTCAGTCCATGCTCCGTAGATTATTGCCTGAAGGGCCAATAGTGTAGGGATTTGCTTGGTTATTGAACATTGAACCTGGTTTAGGGCCCCCTAAGCCAACAATTTGGAAGGATAAATTTGATGTTGTTCATTCTCAAAATAAGTCCCTTCAAGAAGATCTTAAAATTGAAAATCTATCTCTTGATGAGTTGAGAAAATAGAAGAAATGTGACAATTAATGCATACCAAGTCACATCTTGAAGATAGAAAAAAAAAAATTTAAGATATGCAACAATGGAATTATTACTGCAATATGGACGGTGTAGTGGAAATCATTCGAGTGTCATTGGGATGGAAAGAGTCGGGAGTGGTGATGGAAGACCCAGGGAGGGATAATGTTTTTTTGATGAAATTAATTTGAGGCAGAGTATGAGCTAGCTTGAAGACACTACAATTTATTAGATAAATCATGTGTAGTAGTTTAATAAATAGTTGGGGGTTTATTTATCTTCTTTATCCATTGATTCTGAGTTGAGAAATTTTAAGGAGTCGATATAACAACGCCTGCATGAAATTGCAAAGCAAAGATAGTCTATTGTTTATTATAAGGTGGTGCAAATCCAAATTGGATTTGATGAGGAGGTGAAATAGCACGCTATTCTTGTTGCAAACCTTCAGGAGAAACTAGAATAAACACTCATCCATGAAATAGAGGTAAAATATAACATTTCTTAGGAAATTATCTTATACAAGGATGAACAACTACATGAAGCACAAGTCTAGACAACTCAAATATAGGAACTAGATTCTATGTGTTTAAGTAGCAATCTTACATCGTAAGTAGAGCTAAGAAATTGTACTGAGTAGTTCAATCAATAGTGGCCAGGTTATGAAAGACAATTAGCAAATACATAAGGATATTATTTACAAATTATTCATCATTTGCAACTTTAGTTGGTTGAGGCAAGAGAACAGCATCAAGTTTGCGGGAAAAATTACTCTATAAAGTAAATTCTTTGAAATTAGAAGAGAACAAATTTGACTTAGTTGGTTCAGTTAATTAACATTGAGGGTGTAACTTGAATCATGTAGAGTGGTTCCTACTTTTTAGGAGCCTTGGTTGAGTTTATTTTGAGCTATAATTAATTAATTCAATTTTTATGAGTAAAAGTGAGTTTAACTAGTTCCAACTATTGGAGGAACTACCAGAAGGTCAAAGTGTGGAAGTGGAAATTCAACCACACTCAGTGATCAACAAGATAACTGATAAATCAGCCATGAATAAATCATGCGTGCGTGAACTGAGAATTACCGAGTTGATATTGGAGTTCAAGGGTGGTGTATTATCAATTGTGTAGTCATCCAAATTGTACAGGTGGTGCATGTAGTTAGAGAAAGGCCTATGATGGATTGTGCAGTATTTGATGGGGATTTTTCTAATTAATAGGGGGTTAATTCCAAGGAAACAGTGCAAGGAAATAGGGACTTGGGAAAGCCAAAATTTTCTTAAGTATTGGCCTAGGATTTCTAGGAAGCAGTAAGACAGATAGAGATAAAATAGAGGTTGCTCAAGAATGAGAAAAACATTGTAATATTCTCATGTTTTCTTACAAATGCAGTATACAGATAGCAGGGTTTTTAGTTGTGGCTTTCCATAGGAAATCATTGTGTAATGTGTTGATTGAATTTTTTCTCTTGTATGTTTCATGATTTTGCTATTGTTTAAATTGATTTCCACAATTGGTAGAGTAGATTCAAGTCTATTGTTTTAGAAAATTACAATTATAAATTTAAATATACAAGGAATTTCTACATGGTTCAGATCTGAAATCAATATAGAAGAGAAGAATACGAATTTTTCTTTGCAGGTGAATCAAAATTGTATTATCATTCTTCAGGGTCAACAGGATGTTGTTCTATGGATTGAGACATGAATATGCTCTTGAGGGCAGTTCGAATTACAAATCTTTGAATAACGTGATGGAGGCAATGTTGGAAGATAGTGGGTTGAAGGAATTTATAAATAGTGATATTCCTAAGCTTCCAACAACTGATGCTCAAGATCTGAAGAACTAGAATAAATGTGTGGCAAAGGTGAGAAGGATCCTACTGGAAGGAGTTTGAGATCATATTTCGTAGAACCTCCATGGGTAGGAGACTCCATATGAAATATGGAAGACCTTGAAAAACTTGTTTCAAAACAGCATTGACCACAGGAAGCTGGAACTGAAGGACAACCTTCAGAAAATGAAGATGGAGAAAGACGACACAATACAAAAGCACTTGACCAATTTCACCCAATGCCATAATGAGCTTGGGAGTGTTGGTGTTACAGTTATTGAAGATGATCCGGTCGGCCTATCACTTCTAGGCCTTCCTAAGAGTTGTCATAGCTAACGGGATTTGGTAAATGAGAGGGAGAAGTGTTGGGAATGGGTTCCCCCAAGAATCAATTTTAAGACTAAAAGCCTATGTTTTGGGGTAGAAAGCCCAAATTTTGTAATAAATATGTAAAGTCTCTACATTTTGCGGTTGTGGAGCGTGAAGATGTCAAAGAGTCATTAAGGGTTGTCTGTCCTTGTTTTGTAAAGAGTCATGTCGGTTGTAAAGATCTACCCATGGTCCGTGGACCATGGGATTGTATAAAAAGGAGCTAATTAAGTAAGCTCTAAGAAGAAAGTAGCTTGGAGAGTAATAGAGTAAGAGTCATTGATGAGTCTATAGGGAGATAAGAGCGAGAGTCTTACGGTAGATAGAGGTTCTATAGCTGAGTGCGCGGAGGCCTAGGGTGGAAGTTCACAGCTGAGTGCATGACCCCTACAGCTGTGTGCGCAGGGAGGATAGACACTGTACTAGGAACTTGAAATAGCAATCAAGATAAGTGTTCTGGAATTGTTGTGTATTTTGTCTCTATTTATTGCAATCAATTATATTATGTTAAGTTCTAGGTTTACATTAGAATGCTAGTTTGATGCATGAATGTAGTTGATTGTATCTGTTAATTGAACACAAGTAAGAATATAGGTTTACGCGAAGATAGCCTTAAGGCAAGAAAGAGTAGGTAAACACTTAAGATAATCCGGGAACTTATACAGTAACATGGTTACAGAGGTGCGTAAGTGCCTGAATCACTAGTTAGGGCTATGTGAAGGTCAGTCATATACCTTCACGGAGGTACTAAAGGACGGAAGAGAAGGTACTTCGAAAAGCCATAAGATATTATTGATCTACGCAAAGGCAGGATTAGGGAATAGAGATCGACATCATGACCATCTCATGGTGCAGAAAGCTGGTTCCTACATCCCCCCATATTGCTTCGGGTGAGACTTTGGTCCGCGCTCTACAAGTTGATGCTGAAAGGGGTAGTAGTGTAGGGATTTGCTTGGTTGACTAATGTTGAAACTAGGTCAAGTCCCATCAAGCCAACAAATGGTTTCGTTGCCGGGGGGCAGGACATGAGATGAGACTCACCGTGCAGATAGGAGAATACGAAACGAATCAAGTTATTCTAGATCTAGGGTCGGAAGCAAACGTTTTCCCAAAGTAGACTTTGGAGTGGATGGGGATCCCCGCTCTATAGTGGTCTTTGATTTAGTTAAGGATGGAAAATCAGCGGAAGATCATCTCCATGGGACGATTGGAGGGGGTCACTGTAGATATTAAAGGTGTGAGCGCATTGGCTGATTTTGAGGTAATATAAATTGTGGATGATATCAACCCCTACCTTATGTTCCTTGGCATTGATTGGGCTACTGGCATGAATGGGGAGATCAACCTAAAGAAGTGGAAGATGATGTTTGAAAATAAATCTCTTCATGTAGTAGTGCCCCTGGATCTCGCAGAAGGGTCGCGTTATATTGAACCAGTCTATGACTATGAAAGCGATGATGATTTGGATCATATATATAAAATAACAGTGTGAGACCAAGATTGGGTGAATCCGATAGAAGATGGACGTATTATGTGGGATCGCAAAAGTTCTTGCACCTCAGAATTGGATGAAGAATTAGATTACTAGCAGAATCAGTTACATGAAGTAACTACACTGAGCTGTAAGATGATGACTAGGTCGTTGCATTGTGTGTAAGCAGAGGTAATAAATATGCCCACTTATGATGGTTTGAATGATGTGGATATGTTTTTGGATGCATTTTAGAGAGAAGTACCATAAAATCATTAGTTCCAGGCTTTGGATTGGTCACCGCGTGCTACACCCGCAAGATGGTGGGGTAGTAACAAAGGTAGTTTTGACGATTTGTGCAAATATAGGAGGATGATGAGAATACGCTTTGGACAGTCGAAGGTGTGGATGACAGACAAGTATGATTGGAAGGATGATCCATGTGATCAACTGGCCAAATGGACTAAGGCTTATGGAGCAGAGCCCCAACCTGAATGGGTACACCTGTTCTATCACACCCTAGAGGTCATACCAATGAACTAGTACTTGGAGACAAAGCTCTGCCATGGCACTGAAGAATGGGATATGTTACACCAGGGGTTCATAATGACATTCAACTTTTAATATGGGTTTGCCTCTATTGAGGAGGCACTACAAGAAGTTAAAGTAGTGATCTTTAGGATACCGCAGGATCCTTTGGACCTGACTCAACCTGACTAGACTACCTAGCTGAGCCATGCGCTAGAATGTTATAGCGTGATCATTGAGGAAGAATATGAGGATCCAAAAAAGATTAATATTCTTGAAATTGAGGGTCACCGTGCGGTTGAAGGATCGCATATAGAGAATCCAGATATAACTACGCCGCTAAAAAATAGACAGATAAATATTGGAACAGAAGCGAAACTAAAATTCGTGAAGGTTGGAGACTATTGGGATGACACAACAGTAGATAAGGTCATTGAATTGCTCCGCAAATACTAGGATCTGTTCCCTACCAATTTTACATACTTAAAAGGGATCATAGGAGACCTAGGCATTATGAAGGTCACGTTAAAACCCGATGCGAAGCTGATTAATCAAAGGCCTTATCATCTCAATCAAAGTACAAGGAGAAGAGCCGCTCAGAATTAGAAAAGATGCTCGTGGCAGGAATTATTGAGCCCATAGAAGAATCTTATTGGGTGAGCCCAATAGTAGTACAGGAAAAGAAGCAAAAGGATGAAATAAGGATATCCGTAGACCTCAGAAGGATGAATGACGCTTGTGTGCATGATCCTTTCCTGACTCTATTTATTGATGAAGTATTGGATAATGTAGGTGGCCAGGAAGCGTACTCCTTCACTGATGGGTTCTATGGGTACCATTAGATCAAAATCGTGCCTAAATATAGAAGCAATATGACCTTCACGACTGAATGGGATTCTTTCAATGTACTGTAATTCCTTTTGGGTTAAAGAATGCACCTGCAATTGTTTCTCACGTAGTCATTGTCACATTCAAAGAATTCACTCATAAGTTTCTGGAGGTATGATTTAATGATTGGACAATGTTTGGATTGGTCAAGCTCCATGTGGCAAGTCTGCGCTTGATGCTAGATACCTGTAGGTGATACAAGATCACGCTCAGTCTGAAGAAATTCTTGTTTTGTGTCCATTTTGTGATCTTGTTGGGTCATGTGGTATGTAGACAGGGATTGATGGTAGACCCCACAAATATTGTAGTGATAATTAACCTGGAGGCACCAAGGAGTCTAAAGTAGTTGCATGCAACATTGGGACATACTGGGTACTACAGGAAGTTCATCAAGAGTTATGCCCAGATCACCGTGCCAATGGAAAACCTATTGAAAAAGGCTGTCACGTTCTGCTGGAATGAGGAATGACAAAAGAGCCTGGAGGTGTTGAAAGAAGAAATGATCACCGCGCCGATCCTAGTCTTCCTAGACTGGAAGAAGGAGTTTCATGTACATGTAGACACATCATGTATTTCATTGGGAGCAATACTGATACAAGCTAGTGAGGGAGAATTGGACCATCATAGAGCATTCGCGAGTAGGAAGTTGTCCAAGGCTGAGAAGAACTACTCCACCACAGAGTGCGAAGGACTACCCATGGTGTACGTGCTCCAGAAGTTTAGGCACTGCTTTCTAGGTGGACATTTTAAGATGTATACAGATGATTCTATGTTGAAATACCTAGCGAATAAGCCTGTGTATTGGGGGAAGATCTACAAATGGTTACTGTTATTCCAGGAGTACGATTTTGAAGTTATTGTGAAACCTAGAAAGTTAAGTGTGGGCCCAGATCATCTGTCACGCATCAAAACTAGAGAGGAGCCTACTAATTTAGAAGAAGGACTGCCTGATGTGCAACTCTTTGTGGTGTGCATCATAGACAGTCACTTTGAAGATATCATACACTTCTTAACGACATGAACTGCCCCAGAAGTATATACAAGGCAGAAAAATAACGAGTTAGTGGTGCGCGCAACAGACATTTCCGTCATTGCAGGACACCTGTATAAAATGGGGTTTGATGAAATATTGCGATGTTATCTACCAGAGTTTGAAAGGAGAAGTATCATTGTTGAAGCTCATGGGGGAGCCACGGGAGGACATTACACAGAAAAGTGACCGCGTAGAAAATTCTACGCATTGGGTTGTGGTGGCCAACCCTTCATAAAGCTTTGAAAGCATACTGTCAGGCATGTGATGTGTGTCAAAGGACTGGTAGACCATTGTAGAGAGATGACCTACCTCTGAACCCACAGGTAATGTTAAAACCTTTCAAGAAATGGGCAATAGACTTTGTGGGACTGATTCAACCTCAAGGAAAGAAGACAGGTGCATGGTACATCATCACCGCAACTAAATATTTGACTGGATGGGCAGAAGCACAAACTATTAAGGATTGCATAGGCGCAGCAACTGGGAAGTTTATTTTTGAATATGTATTAATGAGATTTAGTGTCCAAATATTTTATGAGTGATCGCAGTACGCACTTTCTTAACGAAACGATCGACACGTTGACGGAGGAATTTCAGGTATATCAGAAGAACAGTATGCCTTATAACCTGCAAGCTAATGGGACAATGGAAGCATTCAATAAGATATTGGAGAGTGCATTGACAAAGGTCTGTAATACTCAGCGAAATGATTGGGATTTGCATGTACCCGTGGTGCTATGGGCTTATAGGACGACTTGCAAGAAGCTGACTGGGCATACACCTTTCAGGCTCATATATGGTGTTGAAGTAGTGATGACGATGGAATACATTGTGCCTAGTCTGCACATTGCAGCCTTCATAGGAATGACAGACCGTGGAGCCCTGGAAGAGAGGCTCGCACAACTAGAAAAGCTTGAGTAAGACAAGTTTATAGCTGGGTTTCACCAACAAGTTCAAAAGAACCACGAAAAGGCATGGCATGATCGGCACATCAAATTGTGCACCTTCAAGGTAAATGATCTGGTTTTGTTGTATGACAGAAAGTTCGATAAGTTTCCAAGGAAATTTAGGATGCACTAGCTAGGGCCCTATGTAATTATAGAGATTACCAATGGTAGAGCAGTTCAATTGGTCAAATTGAATGGAGAACCCTTCCTAGGAAAGGTGAATGGCAGCTGATTGAAGCCATACACCAGTGATACGACTAAGTGACTATATGAAGCTAGCACAGTCTCAGCGCTCTAGGTAGCTGAAAGGAGGTGCAGGAATATAAACTACACTGCCTGGGTTGGGGAACTACACGATGAAGGAACTGCGCAGAATGAGGGGATGTCACAGAGGCCACAACAGTGCATAGTAAGTTGCGCTACCAAGGGAAAACCCGTGCAAGTTAGCCATAAAGTAATCGTTAAAGTCACTGTTCATGATTTGATGATGAAAAAATGCAAATGGAGCAACGGGGCAATATTTAAGACGAAATTTATGGGCGAGATCCTTGAAAATATGTCGCCAATCTAGCATTAATGAACCGATCTTGGAGGGAATGGTCAGATTGGAATTCAAAATGGCCTATAAATTACATGTGGCTACCCAAAAAAAAAAAAATCTTGGCATTTTGAGCATTGTGTTGTTGAGCTCTCATGCACGCATGAATCATGAATACTTTGAAGCTTTGATAGCGAGTTTGACGTTTGAGAAACTACCAAAGGAGACATAAGGGCTATTGAATAGCATCATGTTGACACTGGTAGAAACTATAGATATTGGGGAAGCAAAGACAGCCGAAGGGGTTGTTCTAGAGGTCGCTATGGCAGTAGAGGGAGCTACTCTGGATGTTGCAGAGGTGCCAGTTGGAGTTCCCAAGTCGCCACGGTCGTATAAATCAAGGCCTACCCAAACGAAGGAGGGTGCAAAGAGAAAGAAAGGCAAGCAGGTCGTGACATCGCTGCTGGTGTGCGTATCACTTAGAAGGAACCCACGGAAAGATAAGCCCACCACACAGGAAAAGGGCAAGACAATTAACCTAAAACCGGAAGAGGAAGAAATTGAGGATATCCCGATGGACGATGAGGATGTTAGGATGGAAAAAGAGGATTTTGAATTTGAGGGGTATGAACCCTTTACTAAATTGCCTAAGTATGTCCCTTCGCATAGGGACAAGACCAAGGCGCCCAAAGATATTGACGAGAGCAACGCCACCCTACGCACACCCCTTCTACCAGACCAAATTTTTTGTGAAGGATCGCGCTTCGGGCGGATCCCACTGTTGAAATTGAAGGATTAGGACTTAGCTGACACTGATCGATTCCCTCATTTGGTGACATAACAGCTCATGCACCGCATTTTCCATAAGAGCACCGTAATGACTGCATTAGGACCGTGGAAGTGGCTTAAAGGTGTGGATAAGGTAGGCGTTCTCAACTTGATATGTGTGTCACATTACGACCGCACACCCATTAAAATGGTGGTAATCAAGCAGTTGTTGTGCTTGGTACACAATGGGTGTCTGTGGCTAGAGGAGCCGATACCCATCATTGATATGTTCATCAATAGGATCACGTGGCTATCGTATATAGAGGAAAATCCAGCCATGGCGTTTGACAGAGAAGGAGGCAAGCATGCCCTTGTAGAGGCCATGAAGGAAAAGTTCAAGCTCACAAAGAATCTACGACGTTATGCCATTACGAGTATCTCTGACCCCACGGTCAAAGTGGTAACAAAAATCTTGGTGGGGAAGTTTATGTGGAAGTGTCGCACAAATGAAGTGTCAGCACCGGTCATAGCATTGACGGCCCAATGCGTAGAGGGCATTCAATTTAATTAGGCGTGCTACCTCTACATTGAGTTACTCGCTAACTGTCGTCAGGCACAAGATCTCAGCAAGACCTTGCCCTATGCTTGGCTCTTTCTGTCCATAGTGTTAGTAGCATGGGAGCTACCCAAAGATAGTTAGTTTCCTTCATTCGCATCGGACCTACCAGAGGTAGCGAGGTACGCTTCCCTATGGGTGACTAAGAACCCTCAGCAGATAAAGGATAGCAATATCTTTTGGATATTGCTGGAGATGAATGTGCATATGGCCATCAACCGTAAGCTACGGTTGTCGCTGTTATAGCTCCAAATCTCACCAGTATGGTTTGTGATGCTACATCCATGGCCTAGGGCAACCCCTCCTTCCAGACCTGGTCATATATCTAAAAAACAGTGTTTTATTCCACGCGACATTGCCCTGAGTTAAACGCGTGTATACACGGGTTCATACATACCTAACCCGCGTATATGTATTAAAACACTTAAAAAATATAAAAATTCCTTATTTTCGGGCGGAGATCGCGGGTTTTACCTGCTGATCACCTGTTAGTGCCCGTGGCCTCAACTGTCCCCCACCAATTCCTAACTAAAAAACTACTTTGGAATTGGTATAAAAAGACACCGAAGGGAAGGCCTAAGGGAGGAGAGAATATAGAGAAAGGTTATTATACTGAGATTTCCCCCTGATCAGGTCTGAAGACCCTTGTGCCTTCTATACTTCCCCCATTTTGTACAGGAAACCCTTGTTTCCTTGTGATTTGATGTTCATCCATTAGTTATGACATCTTGGAGTGAGTATTGGAAGGAGACCTACTAGAGGCTTGAAGCGGGACAGATCCAGAAGGAGCCTGAGCTTTGAGCCTGCAAAAGTGGTTCAGGTGATATTGCTCTTTTTTGTACTATTCTATTTGTCCAATAAAGAAACACGTCTTGTTCCCGATATGCTTCTTTCTTTATGTTAATGATGTTCATGTTTGAATTTCATGTATGAATGGATGTCTAAAAGTTTATAACTAACTCCTTTCTTGTATAACATAAAGATGATTTTCATATAAATCTTTGTCCATATACTGCTGCATTCTTTGGAATTGTTGGTTTTGCAGGGCAAAGGAGCGGAAGGGACGTGAAGAAGGGTTTGGACTCTTCAGGAACTACCCGAACGTAGGACTTGAGGTACGTCCTTCTCACCTTAGAAATAGCCTTTTCTAGCATAATGGCTGTGTGTGTGCATTTTTCTTGATTTAGACAACTTTCAGTCTGCTAGGGTTCCACCCAAGAGCCTTAGGGGATAAAATCCCGCAATAGAACTGGCGACTCCACTGGGGAACAACACTCTTGTTGTTCCTAGTTGGGAGTTTTTCAAGCCTATCAGGGCTCAGTAGCTTGCTGGTTTATTGTTATTGTCTGGTTTGTTTCTGACTTTTGATTTTTACCAGTTTCTTGAGTCTCTTTTTTATTTTTCCTGAAATATTAGATACACGCTGTTTTGTTTAGTTACAAAAGCGTATAAACGCTTGTTGTCTGAAGTGAACCCGCGTATACGCAGGTTTCCTCAGAAACAGTTGTGTATACACGCAGTCTGCACTGAATACAGTCACGTATACCTGACAACTTTCAGGATTTATAAATCTTTTTGTCTCTGGAGTGTGTCTGGTGCTTTCCGTCAGTTTTAAACAGTCATCTTTGTCAGTATCAGTTCTCTGTTTTACAGCAAGCATCCTTACTCCGATTTCTCTCTAGTTATAAGGAGTTTTGGTCTTGTTTTGTGTTTGCAAGTGTCATCATCTTTTTGCTTTAAACACGCAAGATTTCTTTATTGGAATCTTGGCTGCCCTGAGTGATCAGAGCAGAAAGATTGTTATCAATCTTTGTGTTCAACTTTTCTTCTTGGTGACTTTTTGTTTGCTTAACGCAATTGACTTTTATGACCAATTACTTCTTTGTTTCATCAAAGTTGTCATGTTGATGCTTTCTTGAAACCGTCTTTTTGATATTTTTTGGTCTTTGCTACCAAAGCTTTCCTTGCTGCCTTCCATTGTCAAAAGCCTTTTTGAGCACATTTGTTTTTTGTCAAGTTTTCATTCTTTGTTGGGTGGCAACTTACAAAAAGTGTTTCTTGCTTGTTTCAATTGTGAAGTGTCGTTTTTTGTTGTTGAGAGCATTTTCAAAAAGACCCTTTTGTTGCTACTTTCAAGTGAACTTTTTGAAAAGTTTTAGTTTTGCTTTCTTAAATTTGCTTTTCATTGAGTTTCCTTTTGTTGAATGAAAGTGTTTTTTTGTTATCTTGAGTTTTGCTTTTAGTATTTAGATGAATTGTAGCATCTTTGATTCCATCTAAATATTGTAAGTGGCAAAAAAGAAAATTTGGTAAACAAAAACAACTTTTATTTCTTGTTAGAGTAGTTTTCAATCTTGCATCAAGCATTTAGTCTTGCATTAGGATAAATTTGCATCTCTTTTGGCATAAAATAGATTTGTTAACTTTTGAGTGTGAAGTGTGAATGAATAGAAAAGAAAAGAAAAAGTTTGTTTCATTAGAAGTTTCCTTCTGAACATTGTAGAAGATTACTTTTCATCGAAAAACAATGACAAAGTGCCTAAGCATATAGTTAAGTTTTATTAATATTTTTTGCATCAAAAAACACACCACTAGTTTCACTTCCACCATCCTTTGACTTAAAGAACAGCCATTAAAATCAAGCGCTAATTAAAATCAACTAGAACTTTTTCTTTTGAGTTAAATACACAAACAAGTTTTAGGATTTTAGGGC